>JAHIAM010003180.1:0-125850 GCA_021605205.1 Aegilops longissima
GCCACCCATATTGCCATGTCAACCCTAACCATCCTTTCCTAGCAAACCGTTGATTGGCTATGTTACGCTTCGCTCAGCCCTCTTATAGCGTTGTTAGTTGCGGTGAAGTTGAAGTTTGTTCCTTGTTGGAACATGGAGATGTTGTTCCTCTTTGGAACATGATTACTTGTTGGGGATATCACATTATATATATATCTGCTATGTTTAACACATCTATACACTTGGTAAAGGGTGGAAGGCTCGGCCTTATGCCCGGTGTTTTGTTCCTCTTGCCACCCTAGTTTCCGTCATACCGGTGTTATGTTCCTTGATTTTGCGTTCCTTACACGGTTGGGTGATTTATGGGACCCCTTGACAGTTCGCTTTGAATAAGACTCCTCCAAAGAAGGCCCAACATTGGTTTTACCATTTGCCACCTAAGCCTTTTCCCCGGGTTTTCGCGAGCCCGAGGGTCATCTTATTTTAAACCCCGGCCGGTGCTCCTCCGGCGTTGGTCCAAACTAGAGCACCGTATGGGACCATTCCTTGGCAACATGGATTACGTCGGTTCTCAGACGCTTCGCTTATCCGGTGTGCCACGAGAACGAGATATGTGCAGCTCCTATCGGAATTTGTCGGCACAATCGGGTGGTCTTGCTGGTCTTGTTTTATTGCTGTCGAAATGTCTTGTAGTCCGGGATTCGAGATTGATCGGGTCTTCCCGGTAGAAGGAATATCCTTCGTTGACCGTGAGAGCTTATAATGGGCTAAGTTGGGACACCCTGCAGGTAATATCTTTCAAAGCCGTGCCCATGTTATGAGGCGATGGGAATTTGTTAATGTCGGTTGTAGATAACCTAAAGTTGACCTCAATAAAATACACCTCAACGCGTGTGTTACCGTGATGGTCTCTTCTCGTGAGTCCGGGAAGTGAAACACGTGTTGGAGTTATGTCGACGTAAGTAGTTGGGATCACTTCTTGATCACTACTAGTTTCACGACCGTGCTTTGCTTCTCTTCTCGCTCTCTTTTGCGATGTAGCCACCATATATGCTAGTCGCTTGCTGCAGCTCAACTTTACTACCTTGTCCTCCCTAAAGCTTAAATAGTCTTGATCTCGCGGGTGTGAGATTGCTGAGTCCCGTGGCTCACAGATACTTCAAACACAGTTGCGAGGTTCCGATGAGGCCGGTCAGAGATGATTCCACCGAGCTCAAGTGGGAGTTCGATGAGGAACGTGGTCGTTACTATGTGTCGTTTCCAGATGATCGAGAGTGGTGCCCAGTTGGGACGATTCGGGATCTGTGTTAGCATTTGGGGTATCTTCTTTATTTTGGTTCCGTAGTCGGACCTTGAGTGTACTCTGAATGATGTATGTTTAATTATGTACTGTGTGAAGTGGCGACTGTAAGCCAACTATGTACCTTTCTCCCTTAAATTATTACATGGGTTGTGTGAAGATTACCTCACTTGCGACATTGCTTTCAATGCGGTTATGCCTCTAAGTCGTGCCTCGACACGTGGGAGATATAGCCGCATCGGGGGCGTTACAAACCCTCAACATTCACCTACTGTTTCTGTCCAGAACCATAGCCACCAATCCAATCCAATTCCTTCTGAATTATATGGTTCTCCTCAGTTGTATCCTAGTTCTAAGCGTCCATGCTCCTCCATTCTAGGCCCGCCTCCGCCACCACCAAAGAAACGCTTTCCCTGACAGAATGCTCAAGATAGAAGCTCCCTCTCCTCTGATGTCCTCCCAATGGACCAGGAAGTGCATGCTGCAGAGAGGCCTCCATCTATTCTTGGTTGCAGGCCAAAATTAAGAGGCAGCCGCTGGGATATCCCTCCTGGAGGTGGATCGTCAAGTTTCCAAGCCAATATACAGGAGAGTCGTCGCGTTTGGATCCGTGGACAGCACTCTACTTCTCCTCGGGCTTCATATGACCATTTGAGGCTTCGATCGCCTTCGCCATCTCTTACTGCAGCTGCGTTTGATCACCATATCCAGGTGGGTATGGGTGATGATCGTCCTGGCAATCTTTTCGGAGTCTCAACTCCAGTTCAGGATCAAGATGATCCTACTACTGTTCGAGGTGGTAACAGAATGGATATTGAGGAAGTTCAATTGGGAGAGTCTATGGACTATGACTGGGCAGCGGCGCATGGCCCTAACGCGCCTCGGTCAACATGAGACTAATCGCATGGAATTGCCGAGGGATGGGGCGAGGCCTCGGCAATGAAAGAATGACGTACCTCGCTAAGCTCATTCACTCCACAAAAGCTCAGGTAACATTTGTTTCTGAAATTAAATCTTCCAAAGTTAAAGCTCGAGATCTTAATAATCGTTTTGACATGTGTGATAGCATTGTAGTTCCTTCAAGAGGATCCTCTGGTGGTCTTTGGCTGATGTGGAATGATGAGCTTCAAGTTCATGTGCATACGGCTTCCTTCTACGTTATATTAGCAAACGTTGTACATATTGCTACGGGTAGGGATTTTGGGCTTGTTTGTATCTATGGTGATCCATATCACAGACAAACTGATGTGATTTGGGATCAAATTTCTAATTTTGTGTATGATAATCCTGGCAAGCCTATATTATGTATGGGAGACCTTAATGAGCTTTTGTATGATATGGATAAAAGTAATGTTAATGTGAATCATCGTCGCTTGCATGCCTTTCGTGCTTTGATCAAGAATTGTGGTTTTTTTGATTTGGGATTTTCGGGGCCTGCTTATACTTGGACAAATAGAAGATTTTATTCCAATCCTACTTATGAAAGGCTTGATAGAGGATTAGTTAATCCTGATTGGTGTGATGAGTTTCCCCATACTAAAGTTCTTAATCTTCCTATTATTCTTAGCGATCATGCTCCTATCTTTATTACCACTGAAGGTCAATACCAAAAACCTAAGCAAACTTTCAAATTTGATAATTGGTGGTTGAAAGAAAATGATTTTCAATCTTTTGCAAAGAATGCTTGGGCCTCTAGTACAAACAGAAATTTTTCTGCTCGTACTAACAATCTTGCAGGTGCTCTGAAAGTGTGGTGCAAAAAGAAGAAACCTTTACAGCAGGAACTCTCCAGCCTAGAAGAACAAATCAACCGTATTCAAATGCAGCCTCTATCCATGCAGGACCATCAACTGGAATCAACACTCATTGTCAGGTATGAACAAAATATGTCGAAGCTTACTGATTTCTATAGACAAAGGGCTAAGAAGAATTTTGCAACAAAAGGGGACAGGAACACAATTTTTTTTCATCATGCGGTGCTTAAAAGAAGAAATAAGAACAATATAGTTTCAATAAAAGATGAGAATGATAACATTCACTTCAATCCTCAGGCCATTGCAAATACTTTTGTTAGCTACTTCAGATATATTTTTGCTTCTCCTAATGTGAATGTGGGCAGACCTTTTCTAGCATCCAGGCTCCTTTCTAACAGCCATGACTACACGTATAGCATACCAGATAAAGAGGAGATCCTTAATACTCTCAAGGATATGAAGATAAATGCCTCTCCTGGACCCGATGGATTCAATGTAGAATTCTATATTGCCACTTGGAGCTGGATTGGTGATGATGTTACGACTATGGTAAGGAACTTTTACCAAACAGGTATAATGCCTTCGCACATTAGCGATACTCACATTGCTCTTATTCCTAAGAAGTTAGTTCCTCGAATTCCTTTAGATTATCGTCCTATAAGTCTTTGTAATGTCATTTACAAGATCATTTCCAAAACCTTGGCCAATAGACTCAAACCTCATCTCCCTGATTATATTGATCATTCTCAACAAGCTTTCATTGAGGGTAGACGCATATCTAACAATATCATCTTGGCTCAGGAGATAACTCATTCGTTTGCTCTTAAATCTTGGAAACAACAAGCTTTCTTGCTTAAAATTGATTTGGCTAAGGCTTTCGATCGACTTGAATGGAATTTCATCGTTTCGGCTCTTTCGCGAAAGGGGTTGCACGGTCATTTCATAAATTTGGTGTATGCTTGCATCTCTTCCCCAAGGTTCTCAGTCATTATTAATGGCCAGCCTTTTGCGAACTTTCGTAGCAATAGAGGTTTAAGACAGGGTTGTCCCTTATCGCCTTATCTGTTTGTTCTTGCTATTAATGAGCTTTCTTTAAGCCTGTATGATGCTATGATACAAAATCAACTGTCTGGCATTTCTCTTGGTCCAAACTGTCCACCTATTCATTTAATGCTTTTTGCTGATGACTTGTTGGTTTGTGGTAATGCCACAGTTCAGAAGCTACCCAAATGGCTCATCTCATCAACCACTTACATTCCCGGTCAGTCGACTCCAAATTGGCACAAATCTTCTATTCTTTTTAGTGCTACTGTCTCCCGTCTCTAGCCCAACATATTAATAATATTTTCCCGATTACCCTTATTGATAGTACATCAACTCACCTTGGCCACCCTCTCATCCTTCCTACAAAGGACCGTGCTTCGACTTACAACTTTGTTTATGATAAATTCAAGAATAAGCTTCCCACTTACAAAGCTGATAAATTATCCCATGCTGCTAGACTTGAGCTTATCAATTCGTGTTCGCTTCCATACCTGTTTACTATATGTCCAATATCCTCTTTCCAAAAAATTCCTCATGAAGCTCACGGCAATCATTCGTAATTTTTGGTGGGTTGGTGTTAGAGAGGAAGCTAGTGCAAGAGCTTTATGTCTCAGGGCTTGGAAAGATATTTGTACTCCTAAAAAAGAAGGTGGATTGGGAATCAAAAACATGTTGGCTATGAATCAAGGTCTCCTTCTTGTGGCTGCCTGGAGACTTGCTGAAAATCCAGAAAGCCAAGTATATCAAGTTCTCCGTGCTAAGTATTTTCCTGATTCTTCTATTTGGAGAGCTACTCCGAATACTCAAATCTGCTCGGACTTCTATTCTCAAGGTCTTGCCGATGCTCAAGGAGCATTCTTTTATCGATCACCCAAGCCAACATTTCTATTTGGAGCTCACCTTGGTGTACCACTTGGGAGAACATATATGATCACCTTATTGTCCAAAGATAGTGCTTTTATTTACCCGGCTAAGGTCTCGATCTTTGGCTACTGTGCCAAAAGTTTGGAATTTGAGTTCATTACTAACCTTTTTCAGAACCGATTGCTTGGCTATTATTGCAACTCCTATAGTTCTTGATGATAGTAAGGATATCCTTTTTGGAAGCCCACTCCTTCCGGTAAGTGCAATTCTAAGAGTACATATAAGTTGTGTTTACAACAAATTCATAATTTTGAGCAAATCAACCAAGACAGTGAACCAATCAACCAAAGATATTTTGCAGCAGTGTCCGAAGCACAAATTCATGGCTCCAAGGGTTAAAACTTTTGTGTGGCGCTTACTTAGGCATGCTCTCCCAACTGGTCTTAGAGCTGGTAGGTTTTCCTCTCATATTTCTTCTACATGCTCTAGATGTGATTCAGATGAAGATGAAATGCATCTTTTCTTTCTTTGCAACTTTGCTAGAGCCTCTTGGTTCGGCACCCCGGTATATTAGATCGATATTCTTGCTCTCAATCATAATTCTGTTCTTGATATTATTCAGGTTCTAATTAACATGAACCATCCGCAAGCATCTATTCCTAATATATTTACCTTCTTGTGGTGTTTGTGGAAAGCAAGAAACGATGTTCTTTTTTGTAGGAAAGAATCACATCCCCATTAGGTTCACCAAGCTGCTCTAGCCATCGCCTCTGTCCAAGATATGCAAGATCCCCAAGAACACCTAAATAGGGAGCTGCCTTCTTCGAAGGAGAAGCAATCTACAACCATACTCTCTCAAAGGCAAGAACAAGTACAACAAGGCTCCACCCTCAAATCTGACTTGGCTATTTCAGGTACCAAAATATATTCAGATGCTTCTTGGCATAAGAAGAATGTGCCTGGGTATGGTGGTAATCCGGCTACTGGTATTGGTGTTCACATCCTCTTCCCCAAAGAGGGTTCTGATTCAAGAATAATGATTCAAGCCTCTACCCATGATGTTTGTTCACCTCTTATTGCTGAAGTTTATGCACTTTTATTTGCTGCTAAAATCTCTTGCAGGCTTCAACTTCAGCAAGGTTCTTTTCTCACTGACAATCTTTCATTAGCAAAGATGGCTGCTTCAAGAGATATCAATAACACCAACATCTACTGGAGGTGCAGACAACCAATTAGCGAGTTCTTTCAAATCTCCCATTCGCTTAATGCTGTTTATCACATCTCTAGGAATACCAATGGAATTGCTCACAATTGTGCTCATCAGGTTCTCAACTCGAGAGTAGAACCTGTCTTTAGTTGTTCACGTTCTTCTCATGCCAATGTACCTTGCCCTTTTCTGCAGTCCCTTCTCAATTTTCAAGTTCAGGGCTATGTAATTCATGTTGTGCATTGTCTATGAGTTGAATGAAATTGTGGCGCTTGATGGCGCCTTCCTTGTGTTAAAAAAAAAGTGGGGCAATGGAAAAGCAAATACGTTTTCTCAAAAAAAAAAAAACAAATACGAGGCCCTTGAACGAATATAACTCACTATTATTCGTAGTAGCAGTGGTCGACTGGTGGTCTATCCTACTACAAAACAAACATTAACGGAGTGAAGGCGCTAATCGTCCTGCAGTCCGTCGAGCACGACGGAGCCGACGAACAGCCCGGCAGCGACGGCCGCGAACAACGTAGCGACGACCGTCTGGACCGTCACGAGCAGTGTGGAGTCGTCCGGCACGAAGACGACCGTGGCGATGGAGGCGACAACCAGCGGCAGCGACAGTGACGCGAGCACGGCCGGGGACACCGTGGCTGCGCTCTCGACGAGGCTGAGGAGTCCCAGGTCCTCGGCCTTGGAGAGCAGTCCGAGCTTCTCCAGCGAGGAGAGCGTGACGCCGAGCTCCTCCGCCTTGGACAGCAGCCCCGCCTTCTCCACGCTGCTCAGCACCTTGCGCTTCTCCAGCTTCTTGAACACGTCCACCGACGCCTCCTCGCTCCCCTCCGCGAAGATCCCCGCGCCGAACCACTGCTTGGACCACCCATCGTCGTACTTGTTCACCTTCAAGACCAATTTTTAAGATACTATTAGAGCATGCGGAACTGAACATGGACACGAAATTGGATCTTGGCAATGGCAACAAGAGAATTCACAGAGCTGGAGTCACGAGTCTGATTACCTTGTTCTTGGGAGCCATGGCCGTGACCTTGAAGTGCCTTCTCCTTGCGGGGGACGGTAGGCCCCGCTGGGACTGGGACAGACAGGACGAAGAGCAGCAGCCGGAGATTGCTGCTGATATTGCAGCCATTTCTGCCTCCTCTTCCCCTGCTCCCTTCCTCCTCCTCTGGTGATACGAAGCACAGGTTCTTTTTTGACTTGTCTGCTTTCTCGGCTTTTGTTGTACGTGAAACTGGAACGTGGCCGCTGGTTAGCAGCGGCTTATCTTTGGGATGGCCCCGAGGGCCACGAGATACAAGCTGAGCCACAAAAAATTGTCATGGGGGATGTGTTACGATGTCAGCGTTGGGTCTCCTACCGTTGGTCGTAGAGACACATCAGCCGTAATTCAGCTTACCGCCAAGCCATTGAGATGAAAGTGGGGATAAAACTTTTGCGACTAGAGAAGTAGAGATGATATTCCGCATGGTGCTATAAAAATGGACGCCGATAACGCCCATACGTGTGATATATAAAACATACGTCCACATACCGTGTGTGGTGTAAGCAATAGGCAGCGCTAAACCTGAGAATAGTTTGTAATTCAGATTAAACCCAACCCAATCCATACAGGTATAAGTCCAACAGCCAGACCAGACCAGACCAAACTGCAAATGCAGTTATCCAAACCAATCCAAACTGTATGTACTCTCTCCGTTTTTATTTACTCTGCATATTAGAGTTGACTGAAGTCAAACTTCGTAAAGTTTGACAAAGTTTATAGAAGATAATATAGACATTTATCATAATAAATCTATACGATGTGAAAGTACATTCAATAATGAATCTAATGTTGTTGATTTTTTATTGTATATCTTAATATTTTTGTTTATAAACTTGGTCAAAGTTTGCAAAGCTTGACTTTGACCAAAGCTAATATGCGAACTAAATAAAAAACGAAGGGAGTATTTCCAAACCAAACCCATCCAAACCATTCCCCGCATGCAGTTTGAACCTGAAGTTTCAAACCAAGGGCGTGTCCGATTACTACAGGAAGAGAGGCGTTGCATGTTACTCACCACCACAAAGTACGTAGATAGAACTAGAACAAGCTATAATGCTAGGTACTACCACTGTATGTGACTAGCTGTAGCTGCACTCCATCCATCACGGTATAAGACGATCTTGTTCGCACTATCCGACCTCGTCGGCCAACTCGCCGGCGCCGCACTGTCCGACCTCGTCGGCCAACTCGCGGGCGCTGACAAGCGGGAAAAAGAAGGGGTACATCTCGTAGGGCGCCATGTGACAATTGTATATCACACTGTCCGGCAGTAGTTGGGTAGCTCGGCCACCGCTTGCGCCACACACAGCCCGCAGTCCACCGCTGCCGCCACCGAGCTGCGCCATGTCCGTCGCCAGCCCCTTGTTCGCGATGTCGCCGGAGTCACTGGACATGAACTTCCCTGCGCTCGGTCGAACGCGTCCAGGTCCTTCAGTCCATGCCGGTGGCGTTCTGGGTGTTGAGAAGGCTAAGCGTGTAGCCGGTATCGGCACCGCCGCAGCCACTCAGACTCAGAGTGCGCAGTCGGCAGTCCTATCGTGGGACGTCACCGCGGCACTGTGCAAGGCCCCACATCGCCGAGGAGGAGTGACCGGCGGTGGTCGTGGCGTAGTAGGCGGAGGCATGTGGGACGAGGCCGCGAGAACCAGGTCGATGCTGGTCTGTGTCTCGGCACTGGCACCATTTTTGCTGCAGTACGCGCCGATCGGGTCCATTCTGAAGCATGGACGTGCCATAGCGAGCAGGAGCATCAGTGGAGACGACGAGGAAGACGTTGCCAATTGATGATTGCTTTTCCGGGCAAAAAAAATGGTGATTGCTTTGATCGGGACGCTAACCTGGTCCTTGATTTAGTTCTCAATCCACCAGACCGAACCAGACCAAGCCGATAATAGCAAAATCCAAAACCAAACCAGCTTACATTAGGAGCTCAGCCCACTTAATCCAAACCAAAAGAGACCAATAGGAAAACCGATTTGAAATTATGGTTTGAGTCCAAACTATTCCCAGGTTTAGGCAGCGCATACGCGCTGTGTGTGGGCGGACATTAGAATTGTCCATATGTGTGGGCGCAGCTACTTCGTGCCACACGCCCAACAAGTACTACTCATCTTTACCCCGCACGTGTGGCACGAAGCAAAAATGCCCACACGTTCTGGTACAGCTACGTTAGGTACCTGCGGGATGATGATTTAGTTGCCATCTTGGATGGCAGATGTAGTTATCCGGAATGGCATGACAACTCTATCTGTTTTGGTTAACTATAGTTGCCGTGTCTAATTTATGGTAGTTACCGCATGTAATCAAACCGTAGTTGCCATGTGTGATTAACTACTTGCCACATATGGTCAAAACAGTAGTTGCCATGTGTGTTTACCTAGTTGCCACGTGTGGTCCAACCATAGTTGCCATGGATGGTTAATCATAATTGCCATGTGTATTTATCTGGTTGCCACGTACGCGCAACTGCAGTTGCTGTCTAGCAAAAAATCACGGTTGCTATTTCTGTTTACCTAGTTGCTACGTTCGTGTGAATGCAGTTGCCACAAGTAGGAGTGTCGTGTGGGCGAAAAGCAGTTCGCCTACACGCGCATGGACTGGGTGGTGGCTGTGTGGGCAGAAACTAGTTCGCCCACACGGCACAGTTGGCAAACAACATGGTGGGGCCGTGTGGGCAAACTCTCCAACGCCCACACACCAGCTCCGTCATACGTGGCATGCAAGTTCTGCCTTAATGTGTCAAGATTCGTGCAAACTGCACTGGACGATGATCCACGCGTATGGGCAAGTTGCAAAACTGCCACACGTATGGGTGTTAGTGTTTTCGAAATATAAGTCTTCGAGATTTTAATAAAAACTACATACAAATGTATATAGACATACTTTAGAGTGTAGATTTACTCATTTTGCTCCGTATGTAGTTCATATTGGAATCTCTAAAAAGACTTACATTTAGGAACGAAGGAAGTATTTCAATAATATCTGGTTATACAAACATAAAAGAAAAACTAAACAATAATATTTGATAATTGTGTAGATGTAAATTTAGTTGAGTATAAATAGCATCATAAAATGGAATGGCTAAACCTTTTCCTGTGCATGGTTGTTGATGTGTCTAACCCCTCTCCGCCAATCACCCGAGCTTGTTGGCTCACTACCGTCGTAGCATGTGGGTGTAAACCATCATGCGCATTGTCGGCTCGCCCTGCAACTTTTCTGTCGCCACTTGCTGGTTTGAAGCTTTTTCCATTTACAGTTGAAGCTTTCTTTATGAACGGTTGTAATTTTTTAGTTGTGCAGTGCCCTGTTGAGCTTTCTCTTTTGTTGGTTGAACATTTTTTTTTCCATCTATGGTCGAAGCTTATTCTGTCAACTGATGCAACTTTTTTCGTTGAGCAGTGACCCAATTGAAGCTTTCCCCGGTTGGATAGTGGCCAATTGAAGCCTTTTCTATTGTCGGTTGAAGATTTTTCCATCCATGGTTGAAACTTTTTTGTCAACGGTTGCAACACTGTTTACGGCGGTTCCAGCATCACCTCAAGTCGTGTGCCAACGCTCGCCGCTGGTCGCTGCACAAAGGAGCTTGTAGTCCCAGCATGTCGAGTCTCCATTCCAACACCCGTTCGTCACCGTTGCAGCATGTGTCCCAAACGCCGTTGCAGCTCGTGTGTACTAGAGGTGAGGGTTGTCCGAGAGGGAGAGGAAAGAAGGAGACACTTATTGTGGATGTTTATCTGCCCGCGGTGGCTCGCCCTAGCAGCAGGAGGCGGTGATTGGCCTGCAGCAGCAGCACCGCCCAGCTCACCCTCGACGGGTTTGAAGATTGAGGAGTGGAGCCGCAACGAGTAGCATGTCTCGAAAAAAAGGAAGAATGAGCGGTGCTTATGGATAAGAAAAGAAAGGTTGGGAAGAAGATAAGGCTAGGGAAAAGAAAGCAAAGGGGAATGCACGACTGCGTGGGATCCAAAGTTGTTCATGCGACTGACGCGTGCTTCGGTTAGTCGGCTGGATAGAAACATTAGCCTTTGCGTTTTCTTCTAGCGACCGTTCCCTCCAACATGAACGGAACAACAAACTATTTTTTATATTTTGTTTGATGTTTCTCTTGCCATTTTTGTTTCACTTTTTTATGTGATACATGAACATCTTTTTTTAACCTATGGACATTTCATAAAAAAACATTGAATGTATATTCGATATGTATGTATATATGAACAATTATTTTTCTAAACAAGACTTTGGAAAACTATTTAAACATTTGCTGATAAATACATGTTCATTTTTAAATTCGCAAACTCCTTTTTGAAAATTACATGAACAAGTTGCCTACAAGGGTGAACATCTTTCTGAAAATACATGAACATTTAAAAAAAATGTGTTTGCACATTTTTTTATTGCATGAATTGTCTGTAGATGTGTGTACACTTTTAGAAAAAATATTCATTGTGTATTAAGAAAATATTTGCCACGCACTAAAACTGATCGTCGTGTATTTAAAAGCCGTTCATTGTGTGAATAAAAATTATTTATATTATAGTTAAAAAACTTTATCATATATTGGAAAATGGTCACTGTGTATTTATAAAATGTTCACCATGTAATAAATATGGTCACCGTGACTTAAAAAAGTCAAATAAAAATGGTTATCACATATTAAAAAAGTGTCAGCGTATTTATAAAAAATGTTAATATAGTCTAAGAAAGATGAAAATTAATATTCTAAAATAAAATAACAACGAACAATCTATACATACACAATGAATATTTTAATACAGTGCTGATTTTTGTTTTAAAAATGATCAACAAATTTTAAATAAATGATTGATATTTTAGATACATGATAAAAAAAAATTAACACACGACGCTTTTTGTAGAAAAGGATCAACATTTTTCATATAAACGCAGGATAATTTGATCAATCTTCTTAGAATATATGAGTGCCAAATATGGTTGTGATTGAATGTTAAATATTATTGTAATTGCCCAGGGGAGCAACTAGAGGGTACCCTCTGGTTTGGGCTGTTAGCGGCCCCTCGAGGGTGTACAGGCCGCAAGTCGTCATCACGTGTCGCGTGCTAGATTTTTAAAAAATGTGTCATGCACGGGATGCAAACGCGGGAGCATAATTTTTTTTTCCTTTTTTCTGCATGAGTTGTTAAGCATTTTTCGGGTTTTCATATTTTGCTTGCTTTTTTCTAGGTTTTCTTGGAAAAATAGTGTTTTTTGCTTTCCTTTTTTCTTTGCACAAGATTGTGAAATGCATAGTTGTGCTTCATGGTGAAGCATACTATGCTTCTTAAAAAGTGAAAAGTATAGTTGTATTCTCTCTGTTCCTAAATATAAGGATTTTAGAGGTTTTAAATGGACTACAACATACGGATGAATATAGACATATTTTGAAATGTAGGTTCACTCATTTGCTTCTTATGTAGTCCCTCGTTGTTATCTCTACAAAGACTTTGGGAATGGAGGGGTAAAACACAACTATACTTCCCACAGCTCTGCTTCCCGAAAAGTGAAAATTACTTGTCTTTACGGTGAAGCACATCAGTGCTTCTGCGTGAAGCGCAACTCTACTTTCCGAATGTGATTAATATGGGATCAAGTTTTAAGAATCTTGACGCGAGAAACACAACATTGAAAAAGACTCATGATTTGGACGCACGATTTAAAATATATTTTTTAAAATAAATAAATATTAACTAACAATATAACTGAGCGAGCAACGAGCCACCACAGTGACTTTCCTTCGTCAGCCGCTGGATCATTTAACGAGCGGTACAGATCTTTAGCACAGTCGTCGCCGCATGCCAATCATCTATTGGGCCGCTGCCCTGAAGATTTGTTTAGGAGAGCTGTGGTTAACTGGGCTTATGTGGGCTGGTAACATTATCTGGCCCGTTCAGCTCGCACGCAAAAAGTGGGCGTGAGATGACGGCGGCGGCTCCTACGTGAGGAGCTTATTGACGACCCCGCCGTGCGCCAGTCCGACGACCCCTCTGCCAACAGCAACGACGCTAGGACAACCAACGTGCCTCACGCTAATTTTTCTTCCGCCACTATTTCAAAGCCTACTTCTTTCTGAAGCCTAAATGAGGGAGCAATTTGTTGGGGAAAGTAGCAGAAATTCAAAATTTTCCTACGAGTCACCAAGATCTATCTATGGAGAGACTAGCAACGAGGGGAAGGAGAGTGCATCTACATACCCTTGTAGATCGCTAAGCGGAAGCGTTCAAGAGAACGAGGTTGAAGGAGTCGTACTCGTCGTGATCTAAATTACCGGAGATCCTAGTGCCGAACGAACGGCACCTCCGCGTTCAACACACGTACAACCCGGTGACGTCTCCCATGCCTCGATCCAGCAAGGAGAGAGGGAGAGGTTGAGGAAGACTCCATCTAGCTGTAACACCCCCAATGTCATGCTACAGTAATCCCCTGTTAATAGTGCCAGGTCACCATGCTACTGAGCTAATTATCACTTGATGAAAAACCAAAGTCAAATTCATATTCAAATTCTGAGTAAAATTCAAAATTTCTCAAACATGAAAACTAAAATGTTCTTCATGTGCCAAATAATCCATAACTAATATTGGTAGTAAACCAACATTTTTGCAAATGTCTAAGTGCCCTAAACCACTTTAAAATAGTGGCTAAAACTACAGTTTAAATGCCCTTTTTAAATTATGAAGGTTGCAAACTATTTCGAAAGCCTCACAATCTTTTGTGGCAGTGCCAACTACTACAATGTAATTATGTGGCCCAGTCCCACACTTTACAGAATCCTTTTGGCAACTCAAATGTTTCATAGCTTTTTCCTATAAAAAGAAAAGAGCATTAGAAATAAAATAAAATAGGGGAAAGAAGAAAAAAAAAGGGGCCAGGCTGCACTGTGCACTTGGCCCAGCCGCGCAACAGTGCAGCCCAGCCCACCTAACCCTGCCGTCCCCTACCTCTGTTCACCAGGGGCTGGGTGGACGACGCGCGCCGTCCATGGCAGCCGATGGCCACGGGGCGGCCATCCGGTGGCTCCTCGGCGCCTACTAGGTTGCCCCTGGCCGGGACGAACCCTAGCGTCCCTCCCCACTTGCTTCTCTCCCCCAGATCCACCCCGCTCTCCCTCTGGCCTCTTCCCCCCTCCCACGTCGCCCGATGCTGCCGTTGCCGATCTTCTCGCACCGCCATGGCGACGGGCGACCCGAAGCTTCACTAACGCCCCACGAGCTCCGGCGTTCTCCGCTCCTTCGTCTCCGACCATCGCCAGGAGCCGGAGGCTCACCGAGGGCATTCTGCCCGCCCCTTCCGCCTCTGTCGCCGACGATCCTCGTCCTCTCCGAGCGAACCCGCGGCTACTAATCCGTCGACGGCTTTTCTTGGCCGCTCGGTGAGCTCCTCTCTCCCTCCATTGCTCCTTCCCGCAGCCACGTTCGTCCCTAGCTAGTTCGCCGCAGATTGCCGTGCCTCTCGCTTCGCGCCGTGCGTTTCGTAGCCGCGCCATTGCTGCCCGTCGAGCTCGGGGATGAGCTCGATTGTCTTCAAGACGTCCGTGCGCACGCGTTGCCCCCTCCTCGCGCTTTGTCGAGCCACGTAGCACCGACCCGTGCTCCGACCGGATGCGCCTCCGCGAAGCTTCGCGCGGCGCTGTTCGACGACCTTTTGGTCTTTGCTCGCGCCCATCACGCTTTCGCCGCAGGCACATAGGCCTCGCCGCGCTCTCGATAGCCCGAACTCGCGCTGCGTACCCTTTATTGCGTTGCTTCGCCTGGCACCTCGCCGCCGGCGAAGCTCAAGCGCTTCGCCTCGTCCGTTCGACCACTCCGGCCACCACTGTTCGATGCGCGACGCCGAGCGCGTCGAACGCGCCCACCACAACCCGCAGACCTTCAGGCGCGAAATCCGCGCCCTCCCGAGCAGCGCTGTCGCGTTTGGCTCGCCGGAGTCAACTCCGCTGCCTCCCACGGTGTCCGACGTGGCGCCAGTGGCACCGCTGGGCCACCGATCGGTGGGCCCAGGCCCCTTTGACATGTTGACTTGGGTCAACACTAACGTGGCCGCACCAGTACCAGCGACATGTGGGCCCCACCCTAATTAAACAGGTTTTATAAATAGATAAAACATTAATTAATCATTAATTAGTTTTAATCACTAATTAGTCATCGACTAAAGGGCCCACACCCCTAACTAGTTACATTAGTCAAATTAATCCACCGTTAACCCCGAGAGGCCGACATGTGGGTCCGGTGGCCCCACTGGCCAGGTTTGACCTGGTCGGTGCGACTCTTGATCGCCGACGTCATATTTCCTTTACTGTTATTAAATAATTCCAGAATATGTTTTAAACTTGCAAAAATCATAGTAATTCAACCGTAACTCCGATGAAAATGTTTTCTACATGAAAGTTGCTCAGAAAAATCCAAAGAATCTGAATACGCGGTCTGTTCATCTGTCACATGCCTCTAGCATGTTGAACATGGAAATTTCCCCCTCTTTTCCTTTGTCCGGAATCCGCCTAACGCCGGGAATTCATCCTCGGATGTTTCCCCCTTTCGTCTGCAACATGTAGTACCGCGTTAGAGCACGCCTAGCGCTACGTATCTTCATGTCATGCTTAGTGATACCTCTGTTTGCTATGTATTTACTGTTTCTTCCCCCTCTTCTCTCCAGAGACCCCGAGGCCGATGATGCCCGGTGATCGACTACGCCGTCGACGATTTACCCCTCCTTGCCGAGCTACCAGTCAAGCCCCCTTTGATCATCCCGATATCGCCCATTCCATTCTCTCATGCTTGCATTAGATTTTGCTCTCTGTTATTGATTGCTCCTATTCATTGTATAGCCCGCTTTTGTATCTCTGTTGTACCTTACCCGCTTATCCTAAACCGCTTAGTATAGGTTGGTTAGTGATCCATCAGTGACCCCCACCTTGTCCTTGTTGCCCCTGCTTCATCATTGAAGACCCGATCAACGGGATCGAAGACCAGGCCCCGACACCGCACATCACTTTCCCCTTAGTTGCTCGACAATACTAGGTTACTATCGAGTACCGAGGGTGAGTCCTCATCAGTACTCCTGATGTTAACCCTGTAGTGTAGCTATTCGGTCGTGGTCATTGAGGGTGATTTTCTTTAACCACTTTCGACACGACTGTCAGGCAACCCTCAAGTGTGGACCTCGAGGGTGAATCCTCTTACGCTCACCTTGATGATTACATCGAGTGGAATTCACGGGGTGATTCCTCGGCTTTCCCTTGATGTTTAGACACACGCTACTATGATTACTATGACTTTACACCGAGCCATGTTACTAAAGACGGGTCGACCACGAGGGGTACCAGCGAGCTTAATTGTGAGTGATGTGGAGACGGGTTGACACGGAGGGTGCCCGCGAGATAATTACGAGGCGTGGCGGGCATTCCTAGCCCTTGCCGCAAGTCCTCGAGACGGGCAACGGGTCACATCTTTCGTGAGTCTCGCTTGTTACCGCGTTCCTAATCCACTACGATTTGGATATTTGATCCGAGGGGCCTCGGCCCGATAGCACTAACCATCATGTGGGCATAGTATGGGCGTTCTGCGTCGTATACATCACCAAGCTTAATAGACGTCGCCGATCGAGCGGCGGCCGGGTTGGACTGTAAGCACTGCCTTGTTGAAGGAGGTAGCTAGGTCCGCTCACCGCGCACAGACGCAACATGCAGGAGTTCTGGGAGATGGCCCATGACCCCGGGGCATAGGTTTAGTCCGCGTGCTAGCCGCCTATTAAGCCTAGGTCGGGTTGTGGCGTATTGTTTGGCCGAGGCCGGGCATGACCACCGAAAGTGTGTCCGCCGGAGTTAAGCGGCGTGGTGGGTAAGTTGGTGCACCCGCAGGAAGAAAACATCTATCGATAGCCTGTCCTACGGTAACGGACACTTGGAGTTGTATCCCGATCGTGATGAGAATTGGATGGTGATGAGAAATGGATTGTGATGATAACTGGATAGTATGGCTCTGGGATTTCTTTCTCGCAGGGAGTCGAGAAAGGATCTCCGGCCGAGGTTGATAACACTACTTCTACCTTACTTTGCGCTACTCTATTCCCTCCTATTTGCTGCACGATGGTGGTTTCCAGAAGATGCTAGTCTTCGATAGGACTAGGCCTTCTCTCTATTCTGGCATTTCTGCAGCCCAGTCCACATATACAGCCTTCCTTTGATAATGTTGCATATGTAGTGTAGATCCTTGCTTGCGAGTACTTTGGATGAGTACTCACGGTTGCTTTGCTTCCCCTTTTCCCCCTTTCTTCTTCTTTCCGGTTGATGCAACCAGATAACGGAGCCCAGGAGCCAGAGGCCACCGCCGATGCTTACTACTACGTGGAGGCCGCCGATGACCGGGAGTAGTTAGGAGGCTCCCAGCAGGAGGCCTTGCCTTTTCGATCGATGTTGCTTTTGTGCTAGCCTTCTTAAGGCAAACTTGTCTAACTCATGTATGTACTCAGATATTGTTGCTTCCACGACTCTTGTGTTTTCGAGCTTATGTGTTCGAGCCTCGAGGCCCCCGGCTTGTAACATAAAGCTTGTATTATTTTATTTTGTGTCTAGAGTTGTGTTGTGATATCTTCCCGTGAGTCCTTGATCTTGATCGTACACATTTGCGTGTATGATTAGTGTACGATTGAATCGAGGGCGTCACAAGTTGGTATTAGAGCCGACTGCCTGTAGGTAGCCCCCTTTCCAACTCCTGGGCCGAAGTCGAGTCTAGTCACTACAAAACTTTTACTAACATCATTGTGTGTCTTACGGCCCACGCCGCCATTGGGTGGTATTAGGATCTTTTACTCCTCGACCTTTACTCGATTCGATCTCTTTTCGATTCGGGTTAAACATTTTACTAACTCGACATTAGGTTCTCGTACCCACTTCCTCCGTCGGACCTTGAGTGTACTCTGAATGATGTATGTTTATGTACTGTGTGGTGGCGACCGTAAGCCAACTATGTACCTTTCTCCCTTAAATTATTACATGTGTGAAGATTACCTCACTTATGACATTGCTTTCAATGCGGTTATGCCTCTAAGTCGTGGCTCGACACGGGAGATATAGCCGCATCGGGGCGTTAAACCCTCAACATTCACCCTAACGCTTCGCCGTAACCATAGCCACCAATCCAATCCAATTCTTCTCGAATTATATGGTTCTCCTCGCTTGTATCCTAGTTCTAAGCGGCCCATGCTCCTCCATTCTAGGCCCGCCTCCGCCACCACCAAAGAAACGCTTCCACAGAATGCTCAAGATAGAAGCTCCCTCCTCCGATGTCCTCCCAATGGACTGTGAAGTGCATGCTTAGAGGCCTCCATCTATTCTTGGTTGCAGGCCAAATTAAGAGGCAGCCATGGATATCCCTCCCGAGGTGGATCGCAAGTTTCCAAGCCAATATACAGAGAGTGCCAGGCTTTGGATCCGTGGGACAGCACCTTCTCCTCGCATATGACCATTTGAGGCTTGATCGCCTCGCCATCTCATCAAGAGCTGCGTTGATCACCATATCCAGGTGGGGGTGATGATCGCCCCGCAATCTTTTTGAGTCTCAACTCCATTCAGATCAAGATGATCCTACTACTGCTCGAGGTGGTAATGAATGGATATTGAGGAAGTTCAATTGGGAGAGTCTATGGACTATGACTCAGCAGCGCATGGCCCTAACGCGCCTCGGTCAACATGAGACTAATCGCATGGAATTGCGAGGATGGGGCGAGGCCTCGCAATGAAAGAATGACGTACTCGCTAAGCTCATTCACTCCACAAAAGCTCAGGTAACATTTGTTTCAAATTAAATCTTCCAAAGTTAAAGCTCGAGATCTTAATAATCGCTGACATGTGTGATAGCATTGTAGTTCCTTCAAGAGGATCCTCCGTGGTCTTTGGCTGATGTGGAATGATGAGCTTCAAGTTCATGTGCATACGGCTTCTTTCTCGTTATATTAGCAAACGTTGTACATATTGCTACCGTAGGGATTTTGGGCTTGTTTGTATCTATGGTGATCCATATCATGCAAACCGATGTGATTTGGGATCAAATTTCTAATTTTGTGTATGATAATCCTGGCAAGCCTATATTATGTATGGGAGACCTTAATGAGCTTTTGTATGATATGGATAAAAGTAATGTTAATGTGAATCATCGTCGCTTGCATGCCTTTCGTGCTTTGATCAAGAATTGTGGTTTTTTTGATTTGGGATTTTCGGCCTGCTTATACTTGGACAAATAGAAGATTTTATTCCAATCCTACTTATGAAAGGCTTGATAGAGGATTAGTTAATCCTGATTGGTGTGATGAGTTTCCATACTAAAGTTCTTAATCTTCCTATTATTCTTAGCGATCATGCTCCTATCTTTATTACCACCGAAGGTCAATACCAAAAACCTAAGCAAACTTTCAAATTTGATAATTGGTGGTTGAAAGAAAATGATTTTCAATCTTTTGCAAAGAATGCTTAGCCTCTAGTACATGTGAAATTTTTCTGCTCAGACTAACAATCTTGCGGTGTGCTCAAAGTGTGGTGCAAAAAGAAGAAACCTTTTACAGTGAACTCTCCAGAAGAAGAACAAATCAACAGATTCAAATGCAGCCTCTATCCATGCAGGACCATCAAACTGAATCAACACTCATTGTCGTATGAACAAAATATGTCAAGCTTATCGATTTCTATAGACAAAGGGCTAAGAAGAATTTTGCAACAAAAGGGACAGAACACAATTTTTTTCATCATGCGTTTAAAAGAAGAAATAAGAACAATATAGTTTCAATAAAAGATGAGAATGATAACATTCACTTCAATCCTCAGTGCCATTGCAAATACTTTTGTTAGCTACTTCGTGATATATTTTGCTTCTCCTAATGTGAATAAGGCACCTTTTCTAGCATCCAATCCTTTCTAACAGCCATGACTACACGTATAGCATACCAGATAAAGAGGAGATCCTTAATACTCTCAAGGATATGAAGATAAATGCCTCCCGGACCCGATGGATTCAATGTAGAATCTATATTGCCACTTGGAGCTGGATTGGTGATGATGTTTACGACTGGTAAGGAACTTTTACCAAACAGTATAATGCCTCGCACATTAGCGATACTCACATTGCTCTTATTCCTAAGAAGTTAGTTCCTCAATTCCTTTAGATTATCGTCCTATAAGTCTTTGTAATGTCATTTACAAGATCATTTCCAAAACCTTGGCCAATAGACTCAAACCTCATCTCCGATTATATTGATCATTCTCAACAAGCTTTCATTGAGGGTAGACGACATCTAACAATATCATCTTGGCTCAGGAGATAACTCATTCGCTTGCTCTTAAATCTTGGAAACAACAAGCTTTCTTGCAAAATTGATTTGGCTAAGGCTTTCGATCGACTTGAATGGAATTTCATCGCTTTGCTCTTTCGCGAAAGGGGTTGCACGGTCATTTCATAAATTTGGTGTATGCTTGCATCTCTTCCCAAGGTTCTCGTCATTATTAATGGCCACTTTTAACTTTCGTAGTAATAGAGGTTTAAGATGTGGTTGTCCTTATCGCCTATCTGTTTGTTCTTGCTATTAATGAGCTTTCTTTAAGCCATGATGCTATGATACAAAATCAACCGTCTGCATTTCTCTTGGTCCAAAATCATTCAACCTATTCATTCAATGCTTTTGTCGATGACTTGTTGGTTTGTGGTAAGCGCCAGAAGCTACCCAAATGGCTCATCTCATCAACCACTTCGCTCCTTCCAGTCGACTCCAAATTGGCACAAATCTTCTATTCTTTAGTGCTACTGCTCTCATCTCTAGCCCAACATATTAATAATATTTTCCCAGCCATCTTTATTGATAGTACATCAACTCACCTTGGCCACCCTCTCATCCTTCCTACAAAGGACCTTCGACTTACAACTTTGTTTATGATAAATTCAAGAATAAGCTTCCCACTTACAAAGCTGATAAATTATCCCATGTCGCTAGACTTGAGCTTATCAATTCGTGTTCGCTCCATACCTGCTACTATATGTCCAATATCCTCTTTCCAAAAAAATTCCTCATGGCTCACGGCAATCATTCGTAATTTTTGGTGGGTTGGTGTTAGAGAGGAAGCTAGTGCAAGAGCTTTATGTCTCGTGGCTTGGAAAGATATTTGTACTCCTAAAAAGAAGGTGGATTGGGAATCAAAACATGTTGGCTATGAATCAAGGTCTCCTTCAGCTGCTCGAGAGACTTGCAAAATCCGAAGCCAAGTATATCAAGTCCTCTGCTAAGTATTTTCCTGATTCTTCTATTTGGAGAGCTATCTCAATACTCCAATCTGCTCGACTTCTATTCTCAAGGTCTTGCCGATGCTCAAGGAGCATTCTTTTATCAGATCACCCAAGCCAACATTTCTATTTGAGCTCGGCGCTAGGATCTCCGGTGATAGGATCACGGCGAGAACGACTACTTCATCCCGTTCTAGTGAGCGCTTCGCTCGCGATCTACAAAGTGGTATGTAAATGCAAACTCATTCCCTTGACTCGTTGCTAGATGAACTCATAGATAGATCTTGGTGAAACCGTAGGAAAAATTTAATTTTCGCAGCGTTCCCAACGGTGGCATCATGAGCTAGGTCTGTCGTAGTTCTCTATTGCACGAGTAGAACACAATTTTGTTGTGGGCGTAGATCTTGTCAACTTGCTTGCCGCTACTAGTATTATCTTGCTTCAGCGGTATTGTGGGATGAAGCGGCCCGGACCAACCTTACACGTACGCTTACATGAGACCGGTTCCACCGACTAACATGCACTAGTTGCATAAGGTGGCTGGCGGGTGTCTGTCTCTCCCACTTTAGTTGGAGCGGATTCGATGAAAAGGGTCCTTATGAAGGGTAAATAGAAGTTGACAAGATCACGTTGTGGTTATTAAGTAGGTAAGAAAACGTTCTTGCTAGAACCAAATTGCAGCCACGTAAAAGATGCAACAACAATTAGAGGACGTCTAACTTATTTTTGCAGCAATTGTCATGTGATGTGATATGGCCAAGTTGTGATGAATGATGAATGACATATTGTGATGTATGAGATCATGTTCTTGTAATAGGAATCACGACTTGCATGTCGATGAGTATGACAACGGCAGGAGCCATAGGAGTTGTCTTTATTTTTGTATGACCTGCGTGTCATTGAAGAACGCCATGTAAATTACTTTACTTTATTGCTAAGCGCGTTAGCCATAGAAGTAGAAGTAGTCATTGGCGTGACAACTTCATGAAGACACGATGATGGAGATCATGATGATGGAGATCATGGTGTCATGCGGTGACAAGGTGATCATGGAGCCCCAAGATGGAGATCAATGGAGCTATATGATATTGGCCATATCATGTCACTAGTATATAATTGCATGTGATGTTTATTATGTTTATGCATCTTGTTTACTTAGAACGACGGTAGTAAATAAGATGATCCTTACAACAATATCAAGAAGTGTTCTCCCTAAGCGTGCATCGTTGCTAAAGTTAAATCGTTTCAAGCACCACGTGATGATCGGTGTGATAGATCCTTACGCTCACATACAGCGGGTGTAAGACAGTTTTACACATGCAAAACACTTAGGGTTAACTTGACGAGCCTAGCATGTACGGACATGGCCTCGGAACACGGAGACCGAAAGGTCGAACACGAGTCGTATGGAAGATACGATCAACATGAGAATGTTCACCGACGATGACTAGTCCGTCTCATGTGATGATCGGACACGGCCTAGTCGACTCGGATCATGTAACACTTAGATGACTAGAGGATGTCTAATCTGGTGGGAGTTCATTAAAATAATTTGATTAGATGAACTTAATTATCATGAACTTAGTCTAAAACCTTTGCAAATATGTCTTGTAGATCAAATGGCCAACGCTCATGTCAACATGAACTTCAACGCTCCTAGAAAACCAAGTTGAAAGATGATGGCAGCAACTATCTCGGACTGGGTCCGAACACGAGGATCATCCTCATAGCTGCCAGAAACAATATGTCCTAGAAGGACCGCTAGGTGATGCACCGTCAGAGAACCAAGACATTATGAATGCTTGGCAGTCTCGTCTTGATGATTACTCCCTCGTTCGGTGCGGCATGCTTTACGACTTAGAACCGGGCTCCAAAAGCGTTTTGAGCAACACGGAGCATATGAGATGTTCGAGGAGCTGAAACTAGTTTTCCAAGCTCATGCCCGGTCGAGAGATATGAAGTCTCCGACAAGTTCTATAGTTGTAAGATGGAGGAAACAGTTCTGTCGGTGAGCACATACTCAAAATGTCAGGTTGCACAACCGCCGTCCCGGTGGACATAAACCTCCCGGCGAGGCGGTCATTGACAGAATCCTTGATCGCTCCCACCAAGCTACAAGAGCTTTGTGATGAACTACAATATGCAGGGATGGTGAAGACCATTCCGAAGTATTCTCAATGCTGAAGTCGCAGAGGTTGAAATCAAGAAAGAACATCAAGTGTTGATGGTCAATAAAACCACTAAGTTCAAGAAGGAAAGGGCAAGAAGAACTTCAAGAAGGACGGCAAGGAGGTTGCCGCTTCGTAAGCAAGTTGCCGGAAGAAGTCAAAGAATGGACCCAAGCACGAGACAGAGTGCTTTTATTGCAAAGGAAGGTCCTTTGGAAGCGGAACTGCCCCAAATACTTAGCGGACAAGAAGGTCGGCAACACTAAAGGTATATTTGATATACATGTAATTGATGTGTACCTTACGATACTCGTAGTAACTCCCGGTATTTGATACGGTGCCGTTGCTCATATTTGTAACTCACGGCAGGAGCTGCGGAATAAGCGGAGGCTGGCGAAGGACGAGGTGACGATCTTGGCGTCGGGAATGGTTCCAAGGTCGATGTGATCGCCGTCGGCACGCTACCTCTACATTTACCTACGGCATTAGTTATAAACCTTAATAATTGTTATTTGGTGCCAAGTTTGAGCATGAACATTGTATCTGGATCTCGTTTGATACGAGATGGCTACTCATTTAAATCCGAGAATAATGGTTGTTCTATTTATATGAGAGATATGTTTTATGGTCATGCCCCTATGGTCAATGGTTTATTCTTAATGAATCTCGAGCACAATGTTACACATATTCATAGTGTGAATACCAAAAGATGTAAAGTTGATAACGATAGTTCCACATACTTGTGGCACTGCCGCCTTGGTCACATTGGTGTCAAGCGCATGAAGAAGCTCCATTCTGATGGACTTTTAGAGTCTCTCGATTATGAATCATTTGACCCATGCGAACCATGCCTTATGGGCAAAATGACCAAGACTCCGTTCTCCGGAACAATGGAGCGAGCAACCAACTTGTTGGAAATCATACATACCGATGTATGCGGCCCAATGGCGTTGAGGCTCATGGAGGATATCGTTATGTTCTCACTCTCTGAGGCGACTTAAGTAGATATGGGTATGTCTACTTGATGAAACACAAGTCTGAGACCTTTGAAAAGTTCAAGGAATTTCAGAATGAGGTAGAGAATCAACGTGACGAAAAATAAAGTTCTTACGATCAGATCGTGGAGGAGAATATTTAAGTCACGAATTTGGTACACTTAAGGAAATGTGGAATCGTTTCACAACTCACGCCGCTGGAACACCTCGGCGTAACGGTGTGTCCGAGCGTCAGAATCGCACTCCATTGGATATGGTGCGGTCTATGATGTCTCTTACCGATTTACCGCTATCATTTTGGTGATACGCTCTAGAGACAGACAACATTCACTTTAAATAGGGCACCGTCTAAATCCTTGAGGCGACACCGTATGAATTATGGTTTGGGAAGAAACCTAAGTATCGTTTCTAAAAGTTTGGGGATGCGATGCTTATGTCAAGAAACTTCAACTGAAAAGCTCGAACCCAAGTCGGAAAAATCGTCTTCATAGGATACCCTAAGGAAACCATTGGGTATACCTTCTACTTAAGATCCGAGGGCAAGATATTTGTTGCCAAGAACGGATCCTTTACGGAAAAGAGTTTCTCTCGAAAGAAGTAAGTGGGAGGAAAGTAGAACTTGATGAAGTACTACCTCTTGAACGAGATAGTAGTGCAGCTCAGGGAAATGTTCCTGTGATGCCTACACCAACTGAAGAGGAAAATGATGATGATGATCAAGGTACTTCGTATCAAGTTGCTCTTGAACCCGTGGGTCCACAAGGACACGTCCGCACTGCAGTGGTGCAGCAACCCTGTCACGGAAATCATGTTGTTAGACAACGGTGAACCTTGAACTATGAAGAAGCGATGGCGGGCCCAGATTCCAACAAATGGCTTGAAGCCATGCAATCCGAGATAGGATCCATGTATGAAAACAAAGTGTGGACTTTGACAGACTTGCCCGATGATCGGTGAGCGATAGAAAACAAATGGATCTTTAAGAAGAAGACGGACGCGGATGGTAATGTCACCATCTATAAAGCTCGACTTGTCGCTAAGGGTTATCGGCAAGTTCAAGGGATTTACTACGATGAGACTTTCTCTCCCGTAGCGAAGCTTAAGTCCGTCCGAATCATGTTAGCAATTGCCGCATACTATGATTATGAGATATGGCAGATGGACGTCAAAACAACGTTCCTTAACGGTTATCTTAAGGAAGAGCTGTATATGATGCAGCCGGAAGGTTTTGTCTATCCTAAGAATGCTAACAAATTATGCAAGCTCCAGCGATCCATTTATGGGCTGGTGCAAGCATCTCGGAGTTGGAACATTCGCTTTGATGAGATGATCAAAGCGTTTGGGTTTATCTTGAGACTTATGGAGAAGCATGCGTTTACAAGAAAGTGAGTGGGAGCTCTGTAGCATTTCTCATATTATATGTAGATGACATACTTTTGATGGGAAATGATATAGAACTCTTGGACAGCATTAAGGCCTACTTGAATAAAAGTTTTTCAATGAAGGACCTTGGAGAAGCTGCTTATATATTAGGCATCAAGATCTATAGAGATAGATCGAGGCGCCTCATAGGTCTTTCACAAAGCACATACCTTGATAAGATTTTGAAGAAGTTCAAAATGGATCAGTCAAGAAAGGGTTCTTGCTGTCTTGCAAGGTGTGAGATTGAGCTCAGCTCAATGCCCGACCACGGCAAAAGATAAAGAAGAGATGGCGTCATCCCTATGCCTCGGCCATAGGATCTATTATGTATGCCATCTTGTGTACTGGACTGATGTAAACCTGGCCGTAAGTTTGGTAGGAAGGTACCAAAGTAATCCCGCAAGGAACACTGGACAGCGGTCAAGAATATCCTGAAGTACCGAAAAGGACAAAGGACATGTTTCTCGTTTATGGAGGTGACGAAGAGCTCGTCGTAAAGGGTTACGTTGGCGCTAGCTTCGACACAGATCTGGATGACTCTAAGTCACAAACCGGATCGTGTATATGTTGAATGGTGGAGCGATGGTAGTGCGGCTGCAAGCAGAGCGTCGTGGCGGGATCTACATGTGAAGCGGAGTACATGGCAGCCTCGGAGGCAGCGCATGAAGCAATTTGGGTGAAGGAGTTCATCACCGACCTAGAGTCATACCCAATGCGCCGGGCCGATCAAACTCTTCTGTGACAACACTGGAGCTATTGCTCTTGCCAAGGAGCCCAGGTTTCACAAGAAGACCGAGCACATCAAGCGTCGCTTCAACTCCATCCGTGAAAATGTTCAAGATGGAGACATAGAAATTTGCAAAGTGCATACGGATCTGAATGTCGCAGATCCGTTGACTAAACCTCTTCCACGGGCAAAACATGATCAACACCAGAACTCTATGGGTGTTCGATTCATCACAATGTAACTAGATTATTGACTCTAGTGCAAGTGGGAGACTGTTGGAAATATGCCCTAGAGGCAATAATAAAAGGGTTATTATTATATTTCCTTGTTCGTGATAATTGTCTTTTATTCATGCTATAACTGTATTATCCAGAAATCGTAATACACGTGTGAATACATAGACCACAATATGTCCCTAGTGAGCCTCTAGTTGACTAGCTCGTTGATCAACAGATAGTCATGGTTTCCTGACTATGGACATTGGATGTCATTGATAATGGGATCACATCATTAGGAGAATGATGTGATGGACAAGACCCAATCCTAAGCATAGCACAAGATCGTGTAGTTCGCTTTGCTAGAGCTTTTCCAATGTCAAGTATCTCTTCCTTAGACCATGAGATCGTGTAACTCCGGATACCGTAAGAGTGCTTTGGGTGTATCAAAGCGTCTGGCGTAATTGGGTGACTATAAAGGTGCACTACGGTATCTCCAAAAGTGTCATTGGGTTGACACGGGTCGAGGCTGGATTTGTCACTCCGTATGACGGAGAGGTATCACTTGGGCCCACTCGGTAGTGCATCATCATAATGAGCTCAAAGTGACCAAGTGTTTGGTCACGGGATCATGCATTCTGATGCGAGTAAAGTGACTTGCGTGCGAGATTGAGCGAGGTATTGGGATACCGACGATCGAATCTCGGGCAAGTAACATACCGATTGACAAAGGGAATTGTATACGGGATTGTTTGAATCCTCGACATCGTGGTTCATCCGATGAGATCATCGAGGAGCATGTGGGAGCCAACATGGGTATCCAGATCCCGCTGTTGGTTATTGCCCGAGAGCCGTCTCGGTCATGTCTACGTGTCTCCCGAACCCGTAGGGTCTACATACTTAAGGCTCGGTGACGCTAGGGTTGTATGAATATGAGTATGCAGTATACCGAATGTTGTTCGGAGTCCCGGATGAGATCCCGGACGTCACGAGGAGTTTCGGATTGGTCCGGAGGTAAAGAATTATATATAGGAAGTGGTATTTCGGCCATCGGGAAAGTTTGAGGTCACTGGTATTGTCTGGGACCACCGGAAGGTCCGGGGTCCACCAGGTGGGGCCACCCATCCCGGAGGGCCCCATGGGCTGAAGTGGGGAGGGGAACCAGCCCATAGTGGGCTGGTGCGCCCCCCTTGGCCCACCCCCTGCGCCTAGGGTTGAAACCCTAGGGTGGGGCGCCCACTTGCCTTGGGGGGCACTCCTCCCCCCTTGGCCGCCGCCCCCTTGGGAGATGGGATCCCCAAGGCCGCCCCCCAGGGGCCTATATAAAGGAGGGGAGGGGCAGCCGCTGCTGAAGTTCGGCGCCTCCTCCCCTGCTACACCTCGTCCTCCTCCCGCAGCTGCTTGGCGAAGCCTGCTGGAGTTCTGCTGCATCCACCACCACGCCGTCGTCTCTTGGATCATCATCAACCTCTCCTTCCCCTTGCTGGATCAAGAAGGAGGAGCGTCTCCGTCCGTCACGTGTGTTGAGCGCGGAGGTGCCGTCCGTTCGGCGCTAGGATCTCCGGTGATAGGATCACGGCGAGAACGACTACTTCATCCCCGTTCTAGTGAACGCTTCCGCTCGCGATCTACAAAGTGGTATGTAGATGCAAACTCATTCCCTTGACTCGTTGCTAGATGAACTCATAGATAGATCTTGGTGAAACCGTAGGAAAATTTTTAATTTTCTGCAATGTTCCCCAACACCCATAACCCACAGTTCCACAAGATCGAAACCTGACTCTCTTGTCCCTCCTTGATTTTGAAGTATCCTTTGCACTTGCCTTCATATGTAATTCACGAGCCACCCTCCGAGAGATGATCTATACCCGATACTCTGACCCCCCCTTCTAGCACGCTGTTCAGGTATCGATCGTTTGTCCATTCGGTTGCAACTTCTTATTGTACCTTCATACTTTTCTCTCAATGTTTTATTAAGTTTCAACACGAGAGATACTTCTGCCTCATTCCCTGAATTGTTCACCAGATAATTAACCCTATAAGGGTCGGTTCCCCCGAAGTTACTCTTAACTTCCCCACTTAAATATCGGGACGAGATTTCTTGTAGTGGAGGAGATTTGTAACACCCCCAATGTCATGCTACAGTAATCCCCCTGTTAATGGTGCCAGGTCACCATGCTACTGAGCTAATTATCACTTGATGAAAAACCAAAGTCAAATTCATATTCAAATTCTGAGTAAAATTCAAAATTTCTCAAACATGAAAACTAAAATGTTCTTCATGTGCCAAATAATCCATAACTAATATTGGTAGTGAACCAACATTTTTGCAAATGTCTAAGTGCCCTAAACCACTTTAAAACGGTGGCTAAAACTACAGTTTAAATGCCCTTTTTAAATTATGAAGGTTGCAAACTATTTCTAAAGCCTCACAATCTTTTGTGGCAGTGCCAACTACTACAATGTAATTATGTGGCCCAGTCCCACACTTTACAGAATTCCTTTTGGCAACTCAAATATTTCATAGCTTTTTCCTATAAAAAGAAAAGAGCATTAGAAATAAAATAAAATAGGGGAAAGAAGAAAAAAAAGGGGCCAGGCTGCACTGTGCACTTGGTCCAGCCGCGCAACAGTGCAGCCCAGCCCACCTAACCCTGCCGTCCCCTACCTTTGTTCACGAGGCTAGGTGGGCGTCTTGCGCAAATCCATGGCCGCCGATGGCCACGGGGCGGCCATCCGGTGGCTCCTCGGCGCCTACTAGGTTGCCCCCTGCCCCGGACGAACCCTAGCGTCCCTCCCCACTTGCTTCCTCTCCCCCCAGATCCACCCCGCTCTCCCTCTGGCCTCTTCCCCCCTCCCACGTCGCCCGACGCTGCCGTTGCCGATCTTCTCGCACCGCCATGGCGACCGGCAACCCCGAGCTTCACCAACGCCTCCACGAGCTCCGGCGTTCTCCGCTCCTTCGTCTCCGACCATCAGCAGGAGCTGGGAGGCTCCGCTGAGGGCATTCTACTCCGCCCCTTCCGCCTCTGTTGCCGACGATCCTCGTCGTCTCCGACGAACCCGATAGCTACTAATTCGTCGAGGGCTTTTCTTGGCCGCTCGGTGAGCTCCTCTCTCCCTCCATTCCTCCTTCCCGCAGCCACGTTCGTCCCTAGCTAGTTCGCCGCAGTTGCCGTGCCTCTGCTTCTGCCGGCGTGCTTGTAGCTGTGCCGTTCTTGCCCGTCGAGCTCGAGATGAGCTCGGATTTGTCTCAAGACGCGTCCGTGCGGGCCCGTTGCCCCCTCCCTCGCGCCTTGTCGAGCCCCGTAGCGCCGACCCCGTGCCCCGACCGGATGCGCCTCCGCGTAGCTTGTCGCCAGCGTTGTTCCGACGGCCTTTTGGTCTTTTGCTCGCGCCCATCCTGCTCGCGCGTGCACATAGGCCTCGCCCCGCTCTCTGGATAGCCCGAACTCGCGCCGTACCACTGTTGTCGTTGCTCGCCCGAAGTACCTCGCCGCCGGCGAGCTCGAAGCGCTCACCCTCGTCCGTTCCAGCCACTCCGGCCACCACCGTTCGATGCACGACGCCGAGCCGCGTCGGACGCGCCCAGCCACAACCCCGCAGACCCCCTATGCGCGAAATCCGCGCCCCTCCCGAGCCGCGCCGCCGCATTTGGCTTGCCGGAGTCAACTCCGGCGCGTCTCCGGCCGGTGTCCGACGTGGCGCCCAGGTGGCACCGCCTGGGCCACCGACTGGTGGGCCCAGGGGCCCCCTTTGACATGTTGACTTGGGTCAACACTAACGTGGCCGCACCCAGTACCACTGACATGTGGGCCCCGCCCTAATTAAACAGGTTTTATAAATAGATAAAACATTAATTAATCTGTTAATTAGTTTTAATCACTAATTAGTCACTGACTAAAGGGGCCCACACCCCTAACTAGTTACATTAGTCAAATTAATCCACCGTTAACCCCAGAGGCTGACATGTGGGTCGGTGGTTGTGGCCAGGTTTGACCTGGTCGATTGCCATTTTGATTCTTGACGTCATATTTCCTTCTTGTTATTAAAGAATTCGAATATGTTTTAAACTTGCAAAATCATAGTAATTCAACCGTAACTCCGATGAAAATGTTTTCTACATGAAAGTTGCTCAGAAAATCCAAAGAATCTGAATCGCGGTCCATTCATCTGTCACATGCCTCTAGCATGTTGAACATGGAACTTTCCCCTCTTTTCCTTTGTCACGAATCGCTTAACGCCGAATTCATCCTCGGACGTTTCCCCCTTTCGTCTGCAACGTGTAGTACCGCGTTAGAGCACGCCTAGCGCTACGTATCGTCATGTCATGCTTAGTGATACCTCTGTTTGCTATGTATTTACTGTTTCTTCCCCCTCTTCTCTCCGGTAGACCCCGAGGCCGATGATGCCCCGGTGATCGACTACGTCGTCGACGACGGCCCCTCCTTGCCAGAGCTACCAGGCAAGCCCCCCCTTTGATCATCCCGATATCGCCCATTCCATTCTCTCATGCTTGCATTAGATTTTGCTACTGTTATTGATTGCTTCTATTCTGTTGTATAGCCTGCTTTTGTATCTGCTGTTGTACCTTACACCTTATCCTAAAGCTGCTTAGTATAGGTTGGTTAGTGATCCATCGGTGACCCCCACCTTGTCCTTGTTGCCCTGCTTCATCATTGAAGACCCGATCAACGGGATCGAAGACCAGGCCCCGACACCGCACATCACTTTCCCCTTAGTTGCTCGACAATACTAGGTTACTATCGAGTACCGAGGGTGAGTCCTCATCAGTACTCCTGATGTTAACCCTGTAGTGTAGCTATTCGTCGTGGTCATCGAGGGTGATTTCCTCTTTAACCACTTCTGATACGACTCTGTCGTGCAACCCCTCAAGTGTGGACCTCGAGGGTGAATCCTCTTACGTTTACCTTGATGATTACATCGAGTGGAATTCACCGGGGGTGATTCCTCGGGCTTTCCCCTTGATGTTTAGACACACAGTTACCATGATTACTATGACTTTACACTAAGCCATGTTACTAAAGACGGGTCGACCCTGAGGGGTACTCGCGCGAGCTTAATTGTGAGTGATGTGGAGACAGGTTGACCTGGAGGGTGCCCGCGAGATAATTACGAGGCGTGGCCGGGCATTCCTAGCCCTTGCCGCAAGTCCTCGAGGACGGGCAACGGGTCACATCTTTCGTGAGTCTCGCTTGTTACCGCGTTCCTAATCCACTACGATTTGGATATTTGATCCGAGGGGCCTCTGGCGTGATAGCACTAACCATCACGTGGGCATAGTATGGGCGTTCTGCGTCGTATACATCAGCGAAGCTTAATAGACATCAGCGACCGGCGCGGCGGCGGGTTGGACTGCGTAAGCTTTGCCTTGTTGAAGGAGGTAGCTAGGTCTGCTCACCGTCCGCGTACGCAACATGCAGGAGTTCCCGGGGAGATGGCCCATGACCCCTGGGGGCATAGGTTTAGTCCGGCGTGCTAGCCGCTCTATTAAGCCTAGGTCGGGTTGTGGCGTATTGTTTGGCCGAGGCCGGGCATGACCCTGGAAAGTGTGTCCGGCCGGAGTTAAGCGAGCGTGGTGGGTAAGTTGGTGCACCCCTGCAGGGAAGAAAACATCTATCGATAGCCTGTCCTACGGTAACGGACACTTGGAGTTGTATCCCGATCGTGATGAGAATTGGATGGTGATGAGAAATGGATTATGATGATAACTGGATAGTATGGCTCTGGGATTTCTTTCTCGCAGGGAGTCGAGAAAGGATCTCCGGCCGAGGTTGATAACACTACTTCTACCTTACTTTGCGCTACTCTATTCCCTCCTATTTGCTGCTGCGATGGTGGTTTCCGGAAGATGCTAGTCTTCGATAGGACTAGGCCTTCTCTCTATTCGGCATTTCGCAGCCCAGTCCACATATCTGACCTTCCTTTGATAATGTTGCATATGTAGTGTAGATCCTTGCTTGCAGTACTTTGGATGAGTACTCACGGTTGCTTTGCTCCCCTTTTCCCCCTTTCTTCTTCTTTCCGGTTGATGCAACGGATGATTTGAGCCCGGGGCGGAGGCCACCGCCGATGCTTACTACTACGTGGAGGCCGCCGATGACCGGGAGTAGTTAGGAGGCTCCAGGCAGGAGGCCTTGCCTTTTCGATCGATGTTGCTTTTGTGCTAGCCTTCTTAAGGCAAACTTGTCTAACTCATGTCGTACTCAGATATTGTTGCTTCACTGACTCTTGTGTTTTCGAGCTTATGTGTTCGAGCCCTCGAGGCCCCTGGCTTGTAACATAAAGCTTGTATTATTTTATTTTGTGTCTAGAGTTGTGTTGTGATATCTTCCCGTGAGTCCTTGATCTTGATTGTACACATTTGCGTGTATGATTAGTGTACGATTGAATCGAGGGCGTCACACTTGCAGCAGCACGACAGCGTGGTGGTGGAGGAGCATGGCAATCCTGCAGGGCTTCGCCAAGCACCGCGGGAGAGGAGGAGGACTTGGGAGAGGGGAAGGGCTGCGCCAGAACTTCGGGTGAAGCTCCCATGTGCCTCCCCACTATATATAGGGGTGGAGGGGGCTAGTTTCTTGCCCTCCAAGTCCATTGGGGCGTTGGCAAAGGTGGGAGGAAAGAAATCCCATCATTTCCTTCCCCACCGATTGTTATCCCCCCCCCCCCTTTAGGGATCTTGATCTTATCCCTTCGGGATATGATCTTATTCCTTCTAAGGGGGATCTTGGTGCGCCTTGACCAGGGGTGTGGGGCCTTGCCCCCACTACCCATGTTCATGTGGGTCCCCCATGCAGGTGGGCCCCACTCAAGAACCTTCTAGAACCTTCCCGGTACAATACCGAAAAATCCCGAACATTTTCTGGTGGCCAAAATAGGACTTCCCATATATAAATCTTTACCTCCGGACCATTTCGGAACTCCTCGTGACGTCCGGGATCTCATATGGGACTCCGAACAACATTCGGTAACCACATACAAACTTCCTTTATAACCCTAGCGTCATCGAACCTTAAGTGTGTAGACCCTACAGGTTCGGGAACCATGCAGACATGACCTAGACGTTCTCCGGCCAATAACCAACAGCGAGATCTGGATACCCATGTTGGCTCCCACATGTTACACGATGATCTCATCGGATGAACCACGATGTCAAGGACTCAATCGATCCCGTATACAATTCCCTTTGTCTAGCGGTATTGTACTTGCTCGAGATTCGATCATCGGTATGCCAATACCTTGTTCAATCTCGTTACCGGCAAGTCTCTTTACTCGTCCCGTAACACATCATTCCGTGATCAACCCCTTGGTCACATTGTGCACATTATGATGATGTCCTACCGAGTGGGCCCAAAGGTACCTCTCCATTTACACGGAGTGACAAATCCCAGTCTCGATTCGTGCCAACCCAACAGACACTTTCGGAGATACCTGTAGTGCACCTTTATAGCCATCCAGTTACGTTGTGACGTTTGGTACACCCAAAGCATTCCTACGGTATCTGGGAGTTGCACAATCTCATGGTCTAAGGAAATGATACTTGACATTAGAAAAGCTTTAGCATACGAACTACGATCTTTGTGCTAGGCTTAGGATTGGGTCTTGTCCATCACATCATTCTTCTAATGATGTGATCCCGTTATCAACGACATCCAATGTCCATGGTCAGGAAACCGTAACCATCTGTTGATCAACGAGCTAGTCAACTAGAGGCTTACTAGGGACATGGTGTTGTCTATGTACCCACACATGTATCTGAGTTTCCTATCAAAACAATTATAGCATGGATAATAAACGATTATCATGAACAAGGAAATATAATAATAATTAATTTATTATTGCCTCTAGGGCATATTTCCAACACAATTGTGGCAGACGTCGCCCACACAAAGACATCCGAAGGGGATGTGCAGACGATGTCGAATAGCTTGGCATCGGAGAAGCAAGGTGCAGGAAGGAGCGTGTGTGTAGAAGGGTGAGAAGGGTAACGCCTGCTTCTCTCGTTGTGCCCCGTTTCACAGCTCGCCGATGGCCTTGACCGCCCTTTGTTGTTCTCCGTCTCTCCTCACCCATCACCCCTGAATCCACGATAGACACCACGCACACGAAGCGCATCGCAATTTCGTCTTGTTCTCTGTGACCCACCTCTTCATCAGCCTAACCATGCAGCCGATTAGTGGAACACTTTCTGAGTACGTTTTGTAGTGAAGCATGAAGGCGCACCACAACAGAGTTGAAAACTATTAGCATCAGATTTGAACATTCCATTGTTTTTGTTAGGACTTGGGAAACAAAACCCTGTCAGGTCAATTTTGTTCTAAAGATAGCTCCCAAGTAAAGAAAGAACGTGTGTCTATCTTCCTAAAAGAAAACTGTACAGATCACTTAGAAATAATTTTGTGTCCTTTCATTATAATATTCTGGTTGCCGAGTAAGGCTTCGTATGACTGTATGATACTTCTCACATTATTGAAAGTTTTACTCACATTATTCAAAGCTTTATTTACTATCACAATGCTCTGGCAAGAGTTCAACTGTCAAATCTTCTCTTCTCTTTTTATGATTATATATAGGTTTATTTTTTTTCAACCTTATATGTAAGACATAAACGAATGTTGGACTTCCATAAAAATTAATCCGTCACATTTCTCATATATTTCTAGCTTTCGTCCATTAAGATGGATGCATGTGGCATGGCAATGTGAGCCCAGTTTTCCTTTCCATAGTACTTCACCGCAAACTGATTTAATTTCTCTTATTCGATAACTTTCCAATATATGAGTTAAGTTGTGCAAATTTAACATTCATGTTTGATACCTTCATGTATTTTTGGATATTTCTGTTAATACTATAAAAAATGGACGGGCGCGGCAACGCGCGCAATCATGGTCTAGTAGAAAACATAAAACTCGTAGGTCGTGACACGCGTCGTGCATACAGTGAAGTTTTTTTTCTAAAGGTAACCACAAAGGAGATGATAGTGTATTCGCAAAAATAATAGGAGATGAGAGTGATCTGGGTAGATTTCGATTGTTCAGCGCTCGCTAGCCGGGCGGCCCGGGCCTCGTGCCTTGTCAATTACGGGCCATTGACGTCGGCCCTCGTGCCGTGCCAGAAAAATCCCGGCCGAATCCCAGCATTACAAGCCGAGGTCCCCCAACTCCCACCACCTCCTCCACACCGCTCTCTCTGGTCTCGCTCTCCTCGCTCCTTGCTCTTCTCCGGCGCGGCCGCGCGAGGCGTCCGCCGCGGCTGCTTCTGCTGCCGGCGGGGGACGATGAGGGCATGGAACTACGTGGTGACGGCGCACAAGCCCACTGCCGTCTCCCACTCCTGCGTCGGCAACTTCACCGCGCCCCACCAACTCAACCTCATCGTCGCGTAAGCACCACCAATGCATTTCTCCTTCTCCGCGCATTTCCTGCTCTTCCGGTTTCGGCGGTCGCGAAAGTTGCGAGGATCGCGTGGTGGTGCCTAGGGTTTTTGTTTGCTCGGCTAAAACCCTAGCCCACCATCGATGCTTGCTGTAACAATCGATCGATGCTTATCTGCTTTCGTACTAGCATGATCGTACCCAACCCAGACGGATGAGCTCTCAATTTAGTTCTAGTTTTCGAGAAAATACTATTTGCTTGTGAAATACTAAGGTGCATTTTGGATAGGTTGATACTTTCTCTTTGAAATTTGACTCGGGCCGTCGGGCGTACAAAAATCAAAGCCCCATTCAAGGGTTTGTTTCCGTATCCTGAACTGCCTCTGAAGAAGGTTACAATATCGTGAATGCTAAGGTGGTATACGTAAATCTGTGTGTTAACACTTAACACAGTACCTTGTTTCTTTTGCAAAACAAAAGCAGTACCTTGTTTGCTTATGCTTTACTTGATTAGTGGATTTAGCGTCCTTCAAAAAAGGAAAAAAGGAAAGGCGATTGATGTCTACATTGCAACAAAGCTACTTGTGGTTGTAATATTGATGTTGTAATTCTAATAGTGATGCTGTAAATTGTAATGCCTCTCAAGAAGGTTACATTATCGTTAATGCTAAGGTGATATATGTAAATCTGTGTGTTAGCAGTACCTTGTTTGCTTATATTTTACTTTATTAGTGGATTTGCCGTCCTTCAAACAGAAACAAAGTAAACTGGCAGGTTTTATTTAAATATTTGCTGACGCTTGCCTGCACAACAAACTTTCAGGAAATGTAACCATATTGAGATTTATATGCTTACTCCTCATGGCCTTCAGGTCAGAGACATTTGCCTCCATGGAATATGTAATTTCTTCTGTTGCATCATATGTGCTATTAAGAGTTATTTGGTGGCTATTTTTTCAAATAAATTACATTGACATGCTTTGATCTAATAATTTTCTTATTTGTGAACTACTTGAGATTCTGTAACTAAAAGATATTTTCTCTGGTTGCCAGCTTATGCTTGCGTACCTTTGTATGGAACAGTTGCAACACTTGAGCTCTACCGTTCTCGTGTGAGTTTATTTTCTGTTTCTCTGGTTGAAAGTTGCTTCTTATCTTAAGGAAGTATTTGTGTTTTATAATCTTAAGCTCGTCTCTTTTTCATTCCCAGAGTGAAACTCAAGATTTTCTTTTCATTGGTATGGAAAGATATAGATATTGTGTTCTTCAGTGGGATGGAAGAAAGTCAGAACTTCTTACAAGGTTTAGGCCTTCTTCATTCATCACATTCTGTACATAGAAAGCAATTATCAAAATCGGTGCTTATCTTAAGTCCATTCATTTGTAGATTAGTGTAATATGTATATACTAGCATGCTTATCTTAAGTCCATTCGGAACTCTTACAAGGTTTAGGCCTTCTTCATTCATCACATTCTGTACATAGAAAGCAATTATCAAAATTGGTGCTTATCTTAAGTCCATTCATTTGTAGATTAGTGTAATATGTATATACTAGCATGCTTATCTTAAGTCCATTCAGAACTCTTACAAGGTTTAGGCCTTCTTCATTCATCAAATTCTGTACATAGAAAGCAATTATCAAAATTGGTGCTTATCTTAAGTCCATTCATTTGTAGATTAGTGTAATATGTATATACTAGCATCCTATATTTCAGATCCTGGAGTTGTTGGTTAGGTATTCTAAGAAAGTTATATAACAGGCATGACCTGAAGGTCAATCCAGCCGAACCACTCTCTTTAGCTTTTCATAGAACTCAACGAAACTAGTTTAAAATATATCCTTGCCCTAAGCCCTAACCATACTTAGCTTAGCAGGAGTTATATATTTCACACCTTACAGATATATGCCATCCAAAGTTTCTTCTTAGTTTTCAGGACCTTCTGGTGAACCTGGGAAATGTTTTTCTATGTTAGTTGTTTGTCTTATGAAGTTGTCCATCTTGATATATGTTGCCACTTGCTGTTACAGCAATATCATCTTGCAAGTTGGTGAGATCTTTTTCTCAGTTTTCTGTCAATCAGGAACTGAACAGTTTGAATATGCAGATCTGAGGGAGATGCTTCTGAATTTTTGGGGCGCCCTACTGACAATGGACAGGTAATGTGATTCTCTCGACTTGTACATGTACAGAGATATGAGGTGTTTTACTAATTGGAAACATTATTTTCTATTATTAGTCCTGTACAGAATGTAGTTCTTGTTAACTAACTGGTTGAACACTTTTTGCTGAGAAACCCTAGTACAGTGATGTTCTCTGTGAAATAATCTCTAAGATACCCCTATTATGCCAGAATTCATGATTTAATTGTATTACTTAAAATGTAGATTGGAATTATTGATCGTCACTATCGACTGATTGGTCTTCACCTATATGATGGCTTATTTAAGGTAAGTTATCTATACACTTTTTGTTTTGTTGAGTTTTTCAGTGCTGTTCCTCGAGGCTGTTCTATAGTTCAAGTCGCTGAAGAAACAAATTACTGTATCAAACTTTGATAAATGGAGAAATGTACCACCAGGATGTGTTCTTGGTAGTGTAGACTTGGTAGACCACAGACTGAAGTGCTTCGCCTGGCTTCAGATCCTAGCTCAAGGAAAGATAAAAGAAAAGCTACATTGTGAAAAAGAAATAAATGAGTTTGTTGGCTGTTTCCAGGTTATACCATTTGACAACAAAGGACACCTGAAGGAAGCATTGAACATCAGGTACTGTAGTTGTACATAGTTACCAATTCACTTACAGTTAGAAATGGATAGATCATATACATTACCTGGAATGTGGATGAAGTAGTGAACTGTCATATGATTCTATGACAGTACGACCACCACTCATCATGTTATGCTACCAAATGAAACTAACACATTCTTTTTATATCATCCGATTCGAGCAACCCAACCAGCTCCTATAAAACTGTTTTTCTTAGACGGGCCACATCATGTATATATTACCTTCCTGTTTCCTTTTTACTCCGGAAAGTTGGTACTCTATAGGCTATAGTATGATAGGTATTTTGAAATGATTGATTAAGGATTGCTGGATCACTATGCCACCATGCCAGTTTATGGCATTAGTACCTTATAGAAGAGTTAGCCTTTTTCGGTTTTATGTTTCTTTAAGGTTATGATGATTTTTTAAGTTTAGTAGAGAATTGTTAAAACTGTTATTTTGCCTATAACTAGGTAAGCATGTTATTGTACATTTTATCAGCTTTTCGTTCTGGATGTGTCAGGCTTGAAGAACTTGTAGTGTTGGACATCAAGTTTCTTTATCGTTGTGAAAACCCTACAGTAGTGGTTCTTTACCAGGTATACTCCTTTTTCACTTTTGCACAAGAATGTATTGTGTTCTATATTCACAGTGGACTCCATCCAGTTGACTCCTAGTATGCAAACATATAACCATGTTACTTTATGCTCTTGTTAAAGTAGTTGTACACAGTATGTTTTGTTAATTGATCCCTATCTTTACCACATGGAAAATTTTGACTGCTGTAAAGTAATGGTTTCTATGTAACATAAAAAACACATGCGTTCAGTTTTTCTAATGCTACGTCTCCCTTTTTGATTTTCTTGATTTGCATTTGTGTGTAATTCAGCCATGATAGTCATCAAATGATTCTTATTTCCATATTACACTGCAGGACAACAAAGATGCCAGACATGTTAAGACATACGAAATTGAGTTGGAGGACAAAAGGTTTGTTGAAGGTTCTTGGTCTCAGAACAATTTAGACCACAGTGCTCGTCTGTTAATACCTGTACCACTGGGTGGTGTCATAATAGTTGGTGAGAACACTGCCTTTCCGAAACATGTTCCGAAACTACTAAATCTCTCTCAATAAAGCAAGTAAGACTCTTCCTTCTCTGTTGGCAGTAGTGCTCTTCTGTTTTGGCATGAACTATTATTTGTGTATAACATTTTCATTCTGGTAACGATTTATAATTGCTACATCATTTCTTGTGCAGTCTATCATTAGAGCTGTTGGGCCGGTTGACCATTGCGGTTCTCGCTATTTATATGGAGACAACACTGGTGCTCTGCATTTGCTTACAATTACCCATGAATCGGGAAGGTATCCATCTATTGCATTTAAACTGGCTTCTAGACTCCAGTACTAAATTAATCGCCTCTTAAATTTCCTTGTCTATGCTATGGTGGCATCTAGAGTGACTGGTTTAAAAAGTCACTTCATTGGGGAGACGTCAATTGCCTCAACAATATCATATGTTGGCAGTGGTTTCTTTTATGTTGGTTCACAATTTGGGGACTCACAGGTAGGTGACATCAGCTTGAATTGCAGTTGTTATTTACTCTTCCTAGTGTATTACTCTTATAGATCTGACATTGTGTCATAGTGGGTGTCATTAATGATTTGCTGTACTGTTACCTCTAAATAAACTCCCAAAACATGTGCATGTGCCCATACACGCGGGGACAGACAGACTGTATGACTGCATCTTCATGTTTGACTTTGCTGTTCCAACCATGTGAATATTCTGGAGTTTTTTCCATTCCAACCTTTATTTGTAGTGGCATTATAAATTTGTGCCTAAACAAGCTATTGTTCTTAACAGCTTCTAAAATTGAATACTCAAGCGATGCTAGAGGTTCATTTGTTGAAATTCTCGAACAATATATAAACATTGGACCAATTGTAGACTTGTGTGTGGTTGATTTTGAAAGGGAAGGGCAGGGTCAGGTGATTACTTGTTCGGGTGCACACAAGGATGGTTCAATTCGGATAATTCGTAATGAAATACTCCCTCTGTCCCATAATGTAAGACGTTTTTTTGACCTAGTGTAGTGTCAAAAAACGTCTTACATTATGGGACAGAGGGAGTAGTAATTACTGACCAGGTCTGAAATTTTCCTTTTATACTTCATCCATGCTGTCTTGAACTCTGAGTTGTCGGCGTTCTGGGAACGGAGGTACCCAGACTTGCCTGCCTGCGGCCTGCGGCGTGGCTCAAGGGGTGGCCCAGCACGGCCCATCTTCATCAGCACAAGCTCAAGACCCTCGCGAGGGGCCAAGCCTCGCGGGACGGACGACAGGAAGCTTCCTCGAGCACGGCCTCGTCAGCTGGCTCTCGAGGAGGCGGAGAGATCAAGGCGGGGTACCTCACGAGGTGCCCATGACGCAAGCCATGACAACCAAGAGGCGCCCGGCGAGGCGCCAGCCCAGAATGATGCCCTCATTTCCTCTTTGGTGCAAAGGAGGCAAACGCAGGCGAGAGCATCAAGCAAAGGCAACCATTTCGGTGCAACAAGACCAAGACCAACACAACGGCAGGAAGGAGGTCATTGTGGAGCCCAAGCCGGCGTCACCGTCAGAGCCTTTGACAGGCGAGGACCAACTTTAGTCAGAATAAGTATACTAGATGTTCCCCTTCAAAATGGCCAATTGTTGGCGCCCTTCCCGCTCAATATTTGGGAAGAGGCCCAGGGCCTCTGCCTATAAATAGGACTAGCCACCCACAGGATAGGAAGAGAAAAAGAGAGGATCCAGGATCCGGAATCCAGAACAGAGCTACAGATCAAGCAATCTAGAGGAGAGAGAGCGATGAACTCCCTAGCGATTCGTTGCACCGCCAAGCCCGACCCTCTCGCGAGGCTGTTCTTCCTTGTATTGTTCATCATCAGCCCCTAAGGCAATCCACCACACCACATCTTTGGGTAGGGTATTACACCACAGCGGTGGCCCGAACCGATATAAACCTTGTGTCTCTTGTGTTGCTCTTTGCGTAGTTTAGATCCTTGCGGCGACGAGGTGCGGTAGGTAGGGGTTGAGATCTCGCGTGCACCCCGAGTTCGAACCTAGAGGTCCGCCGAACCGAAATCCGACATTTGGCGCGCCCGGTAGGAGCGCTTGAATCCATATCGCCGCTTCGCACTTCGTCGATCGTCATCATCATGTCCGCGACCAAAGGGCAACCTCGATCCTCGGGCGGCTGGCCCGCCCACGCAGAGCCGCTTCGCCCGGGCGACCACATGCCCAGCAGCTCGCGGTCCGCGAGGCGCTGCGGGGCCGCGGCGACGCGGTCAGCAACGACAGCTCTCACGCCACGGCAAGCGCGGTCGGCGGCGAGGGCCTCGAACCACGCCATGCCACGGCGCCCGACACCCGACGGAGCGAAGCGAACTTAAGGGCGCGCTCAAGGTGCCCGAGAGCTACTACAATGCAGTGCTTTGGAGGCGGCGGGGCGTCTTCTTGAAGCGGGTGGAGAGCTCTGGCTTCGCCGCGATCGGGGCTCACCCTTCGCACCCAACGCCACCTCGGGTCCAGCATGCCCACGCAGAGGCTCCCCGCACGCCCGCGCAGCTCCAAGCGGACTCCAAGGCCACTCCAACGCCAGCCAGGCCGTCAGCACCGGGCTAGCGGCGGCGCTGCCTCCGCCCCCGGCCGGCAAAGGAGGACTCGCCACGGCCCACGGCCCACGGCCCCAGTGGGCCACCGCGCTACCACCCCCAGGTGGGCGCCTCAAGCAGGGATGCGTGGCACACGGGGCACTACGGTGCAGCATTCGGGATGGCGGCCCCAGAAGAGTACGTGTCCCACATGATGGATCAAGGGCACACGCAGGAGGACGAACATGGCTCGCTCCTCGGCCCAAGCTGGGGGGACGAGGCACCCGAAGCTGAGCTCTTCCAGGAGCCCCGGGAAAGCCCCGACGACCGCGCCGGGAGCAATGATTATCGGGTACCGCTAATTCCTCAGGAGCAGGCATACGCTAACCATGGATCGCAGGAGGTACAGATCATCGCAGCGGACGGCTGCCCCAATCCGCAGATTTCCTACCCTCAGAGGAGGCGCCGGGCTGCAGGAGAGGGGCCGAGATCCGGCATCACCACCGCGGCGTTCGGAGCAAGGCGTCCTCAGGAGGTAGGCCCTCTGCCGGGGAGGTGCCTCAGGGCCTACCCCCGGCAGAGGACCCGTGGTCGTCGGGGGAACCGCTAGCGACCGCTCTACCCCATCGGCGGCGTCTTCGGTCTCCGGCCGTCGTCGATGGCACTAGAGTGTGGCGCAAGGCGGGGTCCTCGTCTGGCGATATGAAGCAAGGCCGGTACCTGTGAAGAAGGCCCAGTGCCTGTGAAGCTCGCCGCCCCGTGACACTCACGTAATAATGAGTGGGGCTGTACACGCCCCGAAGTCCCAGGAGCGCCGGCCTCAGGCCCTGGGGCTCCCTCCCACGCCCAGTGGCAGCACTTAGCTCCGCGCTGGTGAAAAGACGTCCAAGACTAGACTAGGTGCCGGACGCGGCTTTTTCTGCTTTTCTTGCTTTTCCACTTGGCTGTCGCTTTTCCCCCGTTTGGATTTAAGTTGGATTTGAGCTTGCCATTTGCGTGTGTTCTGGGAAGGGGTGTTTAGTCTCGTTCGAGCAATCTCTCGCGTTCGTTACCACTCTGCCTCGGCTGCCTCCCTCGTGAGCCCCTCGCGAGCCGGGCGAGCCTAGCATGCGTCTGGCTGGACCGCCATCACCGCGCCTCTCGGGAGGTTCTCATCACAGAGTTAAATGGGCTCGTTCAGGAGCACACGGGCGCCACAGCCCTCCGCAGCTATCTCGGGCCCACGTGGGTCGAAGGTAAACAAGCCAGCCAGCTCGCCGCCAAAGCCAGCCACTTCTGCTGCAGCGCACGAATGATATCGCATCTACTAATCGCTAAGCGCAAGTTTTTACACGAGGGCTCCTCCCAAAATGCTCTTACAACCTTGAGTACAAGCCCGAACTCTATATGCGCAGGATACGAAAGCAGAGCGGCACGCGTTAATCGGATAAATTCCCAATGCATCCTCAAGGTCACCTCTGAATAAATCGCTGGCGTCGCAGCCTCGCCATCGCCTCCGCGTCGCCGTCGTGGCGTCGGGGCCGTTCACCACGCCGCCTTCATCGCCGCCACGCCACGCCGTCGTCGTCGATAGCGAAGGCCCGACGAGGGCGCCCACGTTGTCTTCCACTGTCGCCGGTCGTCCGGACGGCACGGGTATGCTGGCGATGGCGACATCAAAATCAAAGTTGGGGTCCATGTCTGAAGATGGTGAAGACGCGAAAAGCGCGCCCGAGCGGCGCGACTCTCTCCTCCATCAACTTTGTTGGCTCGCCGACCGCACCTCGGCCGCGTCACCACGTCGGTGAAGAACCGGAGGTTACCAAGATAGTTAATCGCATGAGGCTCGCCAGCGGCAGCCTCGCAGATGTTGCCAAGGCCGTGTTAGCTCTTTCCGGGCGTGCGGAACATAGGGCCGTGCTCGTGCTCCAGGATCTGCCGCTGGCGTATCTCGTCCTCGTTCCGCCGCGCAACGGCCTCGGCCGCGTCCACCCGCTGACGTAGAAGAAGCATCTCGGCGCGGGAGGAGGTCAGCTCCTCCTGCGCCACGCCAAGGGCGGCCCGGGAAACTTCAGCCCGCCGCGTCTCTTCATCCAGCTTGGCCCTCAGGGCGGCGGTCCTGCCTTCCGCTTCGGCCCTGATCAACCCCAGCCTCTCCTCGAACTCGCGCTCGAGGTTCAAGCGGGTCGCTGCCACCCGGCGATCAACCTCTTCCAGGACTCGGGCCTCCCGCGCAGCGACATCGCCCGCCGCTGCGTCTACAAGCGCTCCCTCGTCTCCGGCTGCTCAAGATCGCGGCGCTCGGCAGCTTCAGCGTCGATGCCTCCTCACGCCTCTGGAGCTCCGCCGGTCGATCAAGCCCCTTCATCGACGCAAGGCCGTCTCACGCAGCTCCACCTGCTGCTCCAGGAATCGCTCCAGCACGGAGCTTCTGCGCCGCTCCTCCGCCGCCTCACCGCCCGGTCAGCCTCCGGGCCTCCTCGACGGCATGGGAACGGGCTGCCCGTGAGGCCGCCAGCGACACCTCGACTTTCTCACTGTCGAGGTCGCGCTGGTGGCGCGCAAGGGCAACGGCCACCTTCAGCTTGCGCCCCTCTTCAGCTAGGCGCAGGCCCTCAGCTTCAAGGCGCGCGTCTTCGTAAGCGAGCTCTACACCAAGCCGGCTCACTGTGTCAGCAGCCCTCTGGAGAAACCCTTGGCAAAGGGCACGGCGCTCCCGGGCGCGCTCAAGCACGTCTTCCGCGTCGTCATCTGCCCTAGGTGTGCGCGGGGGGCCACAAATCAGCACTCCCCCTCTGGGCAGGGGGCTGGGGGCTGGCGCCCTCGCGATGGCCGGGCACGCCTCGCCAAAAGCCCGCCCTAGAGCCGGCTCGTCCCCGAATAAAGAACGAAGGGCCGACCTCAGCCAATCGCCGTCCATAACCAATCGAGGAGCCCAAGGCAGGCTAGCTATGCCCCGCGAAGGCTCATGAAGGAGGGGTCGCGAGGTGCGCAGAACCATGAAGCGCCACAGGATGGCTCACCTCTCCGACCGGCCTCACCACAAGGGCAGTGCTTGAGCTCGGGGCGTTCGGAGACAGTGGAGAGGTGAGGCACAGGGGATGGCTCCTCAGCCATCTCCGTGAGCTCGGCAGGAAGGGCCCTGCGGAGCGAGGATCAGCCGAAGCAACGGGAAAATAAGGAACTAGGAAAGGAGAAGGCTTACTCATCAATGGCGAAATACTTCCTGCGCTTCAAGAAAGCGGCAAGGTAATCATCACCCAAGGCCTCCTTCTCTTCCGGAGAGCCTTGAAGTCCACGCGAAGCTGCCCAGAGTTTAGCGCAGGGTCACTGCGACGAGAAAGAAGCACCAAGGTGACCAGCGCCAGGGGTGTCGTCCTGGCACACGCCGCCGGTCGCCTCGGCAAGAGGAGGGTAACTGGGCCTCGGGGCCTCGGCCACGGGAGCCGCGGGCCACGGCTCAACGCCTGCAGCCGCAGCAGTGCGGGCCTCAGGAGCTGCCACCTCAGGAGTGCCGCTTGGTGTCGTCATCCCGGCGGAGGCCCCTCGGCCTCCGGTGGCCCTTGCCTCCTGCTCCACCACTCGAGGAAGGACCGCCATGGGCAATCTGGAAGGGCGATCACCACAACCGGGTTCTCGCGAGGTCCCATGAGGCCTGTGGGCGCAGCCCCATTCGTCAGCTGGGCATCGCTTCACGAAGTCACCCCTGTTCGAGCAAAGATATAGCAAAGCACCCCTTGCCGGATGCTGCCGGGGAAGGGTCTCGGTCCAGATCATGAGAACCTTCCAAGACTTCAGCGTCAGTCCTCCTCCGGAGCCTCATGCGGTCCTCACGCCGCCAAGGCCCACATCCGCGGGAATGGCGCCGGAGAGGGGCAATGCGGCATAGGAGAAACTCATTCACCACCTTGGGCGCCCGTCACGCCGAAGCGCCCTCAAACGCATAGCGATGCAGACGAAGACGAGCGGGGCTCGTGGCGTCTCTGGCTCCAGCCGAATTGGGGATAGCGGCAATGCTGGCTCCGAGAGAAGGGGCTGGGCACCCGACGTCCACATACAGCCACCGCCATGAACTCGACGAGGCGGAGGAAGGCTGAAATCAATCCTCAAGCCGCAGTTTCGACGGCAATGAAGCTCACGCACCCGAGCATTGGGTGGGGTCAATGAGGCGCAAAGAGAAGAAGTGTCACAGCAAGGCAAGCTGAAGGAGGATGCCCATCATCGCCTCAGCATAAAGGCGAAAACGGCAAGAAGAGTAATGGATTCAGGACCCAAATGCATCATATGGATCGGTAATGGGAAAGCACAGAATTGAAGAAATTGGAAAAGGGAACCAGCCCGCCACGTGGCGCGGCGGCACCGGACCTCGGTGACTATTCATCAATGAAGAAGTGGGGACGCGGGCGGACCGTCGTCCTCCCGCATTCGTTGAAGATAGTGGCGAGGGCAGAACTGACCTTGTCCAAGCCTTCTCGGTTGAGTATGATCGACCGATCGACGGCGGGAGCCGTCGGCGACGGCGAGCGGGGCGGAGGCACAGGCTTTTTCCCTTTCCCCTTCTTCGTCGGAGCCATGGTGACAGGAAGAGGGAGGATTCGAGATTGGATTGGAAGCGGACTGGAGCTCGAGAGGAGGAAGAGCAGGAGACGGTCGAGCGGCGAGAAGAGGGATGACTGTGTGCAACCACGGGTCCGTGTAGCTGGGCGCAAAATAAGGAGGCGTGGGGGAACAGGGACGCCCACGTCCAATCAACCGCCACCTTGGCGCCCGAGGCCGCTGGCTGTTAGGGCTCCATGGCGCCAGACTTGCCCTTCGCTTCTCTGCTCAGCCAAGTCCAGCGCGCCTTGGGCTCGGGGCTCTTGTCGGTGTTCGGGAGCGGGGTACCCAGACTTGCCTGCCTGCAGCCTGCGGCGTGGCTCAAGGGGTGGCCCAGCACCGCCCATCTTCATCAGCACAAGCTCAAGACCCTCGCGAGGGGCCAAGCCTCGCGGGGCGGACGACAGGAAGCTTCCTCAGGCACGGCCTCGTCAGGCTGGCTCGCGAGGAGGCGGAGAGATCAAGGCGGGGTACCTCACGAGGTGCCCATGACGCAAGCCATGACAACCAAGGGCGCCAGGCGGGCGCCAGCCCGCGCAGTGCCCTCATTTCCTCTTTGGTGCAAAGGAGGCAAACGCAGGCGAAAGCATCAAGCAAAGGCAACCATTTCGGTGTAACAAGACCAAGACCAACACAACGGCAGAAAGGAGGTCATCGTGGAGCCCAAGCCGGCGTCACCGTCAGAGTCTTTGACAGGCGAGGATTAACTTTAGTCAGGATAAGTGTACTAGATGTTCCCCTTCAAAATGGCCAATTGTTGGCGCCCTTCCCGCTCAATATTTGGGAAGAGGCCCAGTGCCTCTGCCTATAAATAGGACTAGCCACCCACAGGGTAGGAAGAGAAAAAGAGAGGATCCAGGATTCGGAATCCAGAACAGAGCTAGAGATCAAGCAATCTAGAGGGAGAGAGAGAGCGACCGAACTCCCCTAGCAGTTCGTCGCACCGGCCAAGAACTGACCCTCGCGAGGCTGTTCTTCCTTGTATTGTTCATTATCAGCCCCTAAGGCAATCCACCACACCACACACTGGAGTAGGGTATTACACTACAACGGTGGCCCGAACCAGTATAAACATTGTGTCTCTTGTGTTGCTCTTTGCGTAGTTTAGATCCTTGCGAGGCGACGAGGTGCAGGTAGGTAGGGGGTGAGATCTTCGCGTGCACCCCAGAGTTCGAACCTAGAGGGTCTGCCGGAACCTGAAATCCGACATGAGTTACACTATTGAAATCTTAAGATGTATCTTCATGTGTAACCAGGCTTCATTACAACTCCATGGCATGAAAGGACTATGGCCTTTAAAATGTTCATTGAAAGATCCATATGACACATTCTTGGTTGTGACCTTTATAAACGAGACACGCTTCTTGGCAATCAATAAGGAAAACAAATTGGTAGAAACACCTATAGAAGGATTTGATTCAGAAACACAGACTCTGGTCTGCGAAAGTGCCATCCACAATCAGCTTATACAGGTTCTCCCCTTTTTACTCATCTGTATTTTTCTTTGTCTACATTTGGATACTTGCTTTTAGTTTTAGCCATTTCTGTGGTTTTCTTCCCACACTTGTTAAAACATGTAATCTTGATGGTAGGTTACTGCACAATCTGTCAGATTAGTCAGCTCTACTTCTCGAGATTTACTGGATCAATGGTTTGCACCAACAGGATTTCCAGTCAATGTCGCGGCAGCTAATGCGTGCCAGGTTGGCATCTCTTTGGGTGATATTTCTTGGTACTATCGCGACGATCATTGAGTTGGAAAATACATCCACCCTGCCACTCAAAATGTGGCTCTAAGCTACACATGCATCCTCACATCGGATAATATTTTCCAATTTATACATCTTTGTGATAGTACTCTAATTATTAACATCTCTGTTTTGAAGTCTACATATTATTGCTAACTATTGTGAAGTATGACGTGAGATTGCAAACTGTGTATCCAGTATTCACATAACATTACTTTAGTTTCATGTACTTCTATTTTTAAACTAATTCATTCGCAATGTTCGCAGAAACTCAGGATACTGATGCCAAACCGATTACCGTAGGGAAACAAGCCGGTTTCAGTATCTAAATTTATATGTGGCTTAGCGAGCATGATAGTCAGTCACAAGCTGGATGGAAGCTGATCAGAACGCATTTAAAAAAAAGTTATTTCTTTATACTAAGTTAATTTACGAAATGTTATGTCTATCACTGCAACGACAGTTATGAAGTACTCCATCCGTTCACAAATACAAGATGTTCTAACGTTCTTGTTAATTGGATGTATATAGACATGTTTTAGTATGTTTGTTCGCTCATTTCAGTCACTATGTAGTTTATATTGAAATATCTAAAACATCTTATGTCTATGACTTCCCAATTAAAATAGGACTGCACCAGGGGTCAGCTTTGAGCCCTTATCTTTTTGCTTTGGTGATGGATGAGGTCACAAGGGATATACAAGGAGATATCCCATGGTGTATGCTCTTTGCTGATGATGTGGTGCTAGTCAATGATAGTCGGACGAGGGTCAATAGGAAGTTAGAGCTTTGGCGACAAACCTTGGAATCGAAAGGTTTTAGACTTAGTAGAACTAAACTGAGTACATGAGGTGCGGTTTCAGTACTGCTAGGCACGAGGAGGTTAGCCTTGATGGGCAGGTGGTGCCTCAGAAGGACATCTTTCGATATTTGGAGTCAATGCTGCAGAAGGATGGGGATATCGATGAAGATGTGAACCATCGAATCAAAGCCAGATGGATGAAGTGGCGCCAAGCTTCTGGCATTCTGTATGATAAGAGAGTGCCACAAAAGCTAAAAGGCAAGTTCTATAGGACGGCGGTTCGACCCGCAATGCTGTATGGCGCTGAGTGTTGGCCGACTAAAAGGCGACATGTGCAACAGTTAGGTGCGGCGGAAATGCGCATGTTGAGATAGATTTGTGGCCACACAAGGAAGGATCGAGTTCGGAATGATGATATACGAGATAGAGTTAGGGTAGCATCGATTGAAGAGAAGCTGGTCCAACATCGTCTGAGATGGTTTGGGCATATTCAGTGCAGGCCTCCAGAAGCTTCAGTGCATAGCGGACGGCTAAAGCGTGCTGATAATGTCAAAAGAGGCCGGGGTAGACCGAAATTGACATGGGAGGAGTCCGTAAAGAGAGATCTGAAGGACCGGAGTATTACCAAAGAACTAGCCATGGACAGGGGTGCATGGAAGCTTGCTATCCATGTGCCAGAACCATGAGTTGGTCGTGAGATCTTATGGGTTTCACCTCTAGCCTACCCCAACTTGTTTAGGACTAAAGGCTTTGTTGTTGTTGTTGTTATCTTATGTTGGTGAACAGAGGGAGTATATTATAATTGTCAGAAATTATTCATTACTTGGTACAGCTTGACATAAATGGTTTTTTGTTGGTTTACCTGGAAGCTCTCCTGATTGAGTTGGCTTATTACAGTAACAACATTCTGATTACTATCAGTTGGGGGATCTACTTCAGATCTAGCAATGCATGGTACATAGCACCTACTTAAAATCTAACAATGCTAAAGCACAATCATGTTGCTCCCAACTCCCAAGCCTAGGGTGCTACACATGCCCCAATTGCTCGAAAAATGCTGCAGCTAGCCGTGAAAAAATTGTCGCACTTTGTTCCACTTCTGAAATGTGCGTGTGAGTTCAGGCGCAGGGGGCAGGCGTTGGTGTATGTGGGTGGGTGGATGACTGGATTTTGCATGGCTAGGATTATAGTACGTGCTACAATGTCAGAATAAAGTAGAAGTTCCTGAATGAAATAAGACTTGTGTTATCTACAAACTCACACGTTTCAGATGATATGCATGTCCTCAACATGTTAATTGCTTATACCTTGGTATTGTAGCAGTTTTTTATGCACATTGTTGCCATCTTGCAGGTTTTGTTGGCAACTGGTGGTTTCCATCTCATCTACCTAGAAATTACCAACTCTAAGTTGGTGGAAGTGAAGCATGTAGAGCTTGATCATGCGATTTCTTGTCTTGACATAAACCCAATCGGTGAGAATCTACAATATAGCTCCCTTGCAGCTGTTGGGATGTGGACAGATACAAGTGTGAGGATATTTTCACTCCCTGGCATTGAACTAATTAGGAAGGAGAATTTGGGTGAAGTTGTTCCTCGTTCTGTTCTGCTGTGTACTATTGAAGAGGTATGCTCTTCATGTTGCTTTTCCATGAAAGAAAATTGGACCGTCGCCAGTAATATCTTCCTTGGTCTTCTTTTCAGGTGTCGTACTTGTTCTGTGCTCTTGGAGATGGTCACCTCTTTAGTTTTGTGTTGAACATAAGTACATGTGAACTATCAGATAGAAGCAGGGTCTCCTTGGGGACACAACCAATCAGCCTCTGTAAATTCTCATCTCATGATAGAACTCATGTGTTGGCTGCATCAGATAGGCCAACTATCATATGCAGCAGTGACAAGAAGTTACTCTATAGTTATGTCAACTTGAAAGAAATGAACCACGTGTGCCCTTTTAATACAGTTATTTTTCCAGAAAGGTCCTCCCTCCTCATGTTGTGCACGTGTGCACCTATTGTTTTTATCTCTTTGGATAAAATAGTTCCTTGGATTTGCATTAAGCTATTTCTTGCTGTCACAGCATTGCGATAGCTAAAGAAGCTGAACTTTCAATCGGTGCAATTAATTACTCCAGAAAGCCTCATATCCACACAATCCCCTTGAATGAACATGCACGCCGCATCTGTCACCAGGAACAATCTCAAACACTTGCACCCTGCAGTTTCAAGAACAAGTACATGCATGGAGTGAGCGAGACACATTTTGTTCGTCTATTAGACCATCAGACTTTTGGGATTTTATCAACACATACTCTTGATGCTTTTGAATGTGGTTGCTCAATCATCAGTTGTTCATTTTCTGATGATGATAATTTCCACTATTGTGTGGGAACAGCATATGTTTTGCCCATGGAAGATGAACCCACAAAGGTAAGGTTTTATCAGGTTGAGGCCTAATGAACAGCATGCTCTTTGTAAATTTTGACTGCCTTATCCGGAATTACTGTCTCATGAATTCATCTGATGAAACTAGTAATGGCTTCCTTCTTTGCTTCTTTATTAAATATTCTTGTGACAAGCAAGTAACATACTCTCTCCGTCCCATAATATAAGAGTATGTTATGGGACGGAGGGAGTACCTATTATTGACTGGATGGAATGAATCATGTCAAACTTCAGCAACGTGGATTACCTTTTCTTTTCTGGTAGAAGTTTTAGGTTCTTATGACTTGTATCTAGTCACTTGTCAAGTATCGGTGCTGTGCAATATGAACCACAGAAACTGCGCTTCCTTATCCTTTGTTTGTAATTCTTGTTACACGGAGGTGCATGTAGTCAACCAATGGTGAGTAGTTTTGCAGAATACAGAAATTACATTGAGCATTAGAACTGTTTTTTATGCCTATATTGATCCAACATTTTCTCCTGCACTTAACTTCTCCGTTTTGGTATCAATGCAACCTGACATAGGGGCGGATCCTGGTTTTTTTAGTTAAAGAAGGGAAGTTACAACTAATCAGAGCGAAGGATACCAAAGGAGCTGTCTATTCGCTTAAATCATTCAATGGGAAATTATTGGCTGCTATTAATCAGAAGATCAGATTGTACTAGTGGGTGCAGCGAAATGATAGGTCACATGTACTACAATTTGAGTGTGCCCATGATGGCCAAGTATTATCTTTGTATACTCAAACACGTGGTGATTTCATCTTGGTTGGAGACATGATGAGATCATTATCGTTGCTGATATACAAGGTATGACCACACTTTTCATTTGATACTTGTTTAAGGATAACTGCAATTCCTCTTAATCCTAAAATAAGTTCACCGACGTTTCTGCATCACACTGGTTACTGTTGTTTTCTTCTTATTGGGCAGCACGAAGAAGGCAAGATTGAAGAGGTGGCTAGGGATTTAAACACAAACTGGATGACTGCAGTTGAGATGCTGGATGATGATATTTATATTGGTGCAGACAATTGCTGTAACCTGTTTACCGTGTGCAAGTCCCCATATGGGTTCCTTGAGCCCGTTGGGGAGTACCATCTGGGGGACGTGGTGAATAGGTTGCATCACGGTTCTCTGGTTATGCACCACGCAGATTCGGGGACAGGCCAGTTTCCTTCAGTCATCTTTGGCACGGTCAATGGCGCCATCGGTGTGATTGTCTCCCTTCCTTATGACCTACTCCCTCCGTTTGGAATTATTTGTCACAGAAATGGATGTATCTAGATGTATTTTAGTTCTAGATACATCCATTTTCAAGACAAGTAATTTCAAACGGAGGGAGTATATGCGTTCCTAGAGAAGCTGCAGTCCGTCCTTGTGAATTTCGTCAAGGGTGTTGGTAACCTTAGCCATGCACAATGGCGGTCATTTTGTAACGCCAGGAGGACCAGTTCTGCCCGGAACTTCGTGGATGGTGATCTGATTGAATCTTTCTTCAGTCTGAGCCCAAGCCAGATGGTGGAGGTTGCGTGCGCGATGGGTGTCCCTCCGGTTGAGGTGTATAAGAAAGTGCAGGAGTTGACCAATCTACACTAGTACTTTCTCCGTAAACTAATATAAAAACGTTTAGAATACTAAAATAATGATCTAAACACTCTTATATTAGTTTACAGAGGGAGTAATAAGTAACAAGCATAGCAACGTACAGTACTCTAGCTGCCTACCGTCATGTATAGCTCTACTGAATATTCCTACTATTAACTCGTTGCCAGCGTGGTACAGTAGAATAGATGCATGCTAAAGGTGATATTTCCAGTTCTGGGCCCAACTCGGCCGCTCAATTGCTGGTAACCCAATGTTGTAGATGCAGCTAACAGCCTTAGTCTAATTCCTTCCTTTTTGCTTTATTGTTGGAGAGAAATTTGGTTGTAGCTAAGGAGTAGTTAGGAGGCTCCCAGGCAGGAGGCCTTGCCTTTTCGATCGATGTTGCTTTTGTGTTAGCCTTCTTAAAGCAAACTTGTCTAACTCATGTCTGTACTTAGATATTGTTGCTTCCGCTGACTCTTGTGTTTTCGAGCTTATGTGTTCGAGCCCTCGAGGCACCTGGCTTGTAACATAAAGCTTGTATTATTTTATTTTGTGTCTAGAGTTGTGTTGTGATATCTTCCCGTGAGTCCTTGATCTTGATTGTACATATTTACGTGTATGATTAGTGTACGATTGAATCGAGGGCGTCACAGTAGCAGCAGCACGACAGCGTGGTGGTGGAGGAGCGTGGCAATCCTGCAGGGCTTCGCCAAGCACCGCGGGAGAGGAGGAGGACTTGGGAGAGGGGAAGTGCTGCGCCAGAACTTCGGGTGAAGCTCCCATGTGCCTCCCCACTATATATAGGGGTGGAGGGGGCTGGTTTCTTGCCCTCCAAGTCCATTGGGGCGTTGGCAAAGGTGAGAGGAAAGAAATCCCATCATTTCCTTCCCCACCGATTGTTATCCCCCTTTTAGGGATCTTGATCTTATCCTTTGGGATATGATCTTATTCCTTCTAAGGGGATCTTGGTGCGCTGACCAGGGTGTGGGGCCTTGCCCCACTACCCATGTTCATGTGGGTCCCCATGCAGGTGGGCCTCACTCCAGAACCTTCTAGAACCTTCCAGACAATACCGAAAAATCCGAACATTTTCTCGGTGGCCAAAATAGGACTTCCCATATATAAATCTTTACCTCCGGACCATTCCGGAACTCCTCGTGACGTCCGGATCTCATCTGGGACTCCAACAACATTCGTAACCACATACAAACTTCCTTTATAACCCTAGCGCCATCGAACCTTAAGTGTGTAGACCCTACTGTGTTCGGGAACCATGCGACATGACCTAGACGTTCTCCGGCCAATAACCAACAAATGGATCTGGATACCCATGTTGGCTCCCACATGTTCCACGATGATCTCATCGGATGAACCACGATGTCAAGGACTCAATCGATCCCGTATACAATTCCCTTTGTCTAGCGGTATTGTACTTGCCCGAGATTCGATCGTCGGTATGCCGATACCTTGTTCAATCTCGTTCATGGCAAGTCTCTTTACTTGTTCCAGAACACATCATCCCGTGATCAACCCCTTGGTCACATTGTGCACATTATGATGATGTCCTACCGAGTGGGCCCAGAGGTACCTCTCCATTTACACGGAGCGACAAATCCGGCCTCGATTCGTGCCAACCCAATGACACTTTCGGAGATACCATAGTGCACCTTTATAGCCACCCGCCATTCGTTGTGACGTTTGGTACACCCAAAGCATTCCTACGGTATCCGGGAGTTGCACAATCTCATGGTCTAAAGAAATGATACTTGACATTAGAAAAGCTTTAGCATACGAACTACGATCTTTGTGCTAGGCTTAGTGATAGAGGCAAAGGTGTCCCGATGTTTTGATGAGATGGTGGCTATCGTTTCTGTGGGAGTCGACCTTGACGATCCGACTACGTACGTGCGAGACGTCGCGCCTTAGCAATCGCTAAACCAACTTCCGAGGGTTATTGACCACGCCGAGCACGATCAACTCGACCACGAGGGCCTGTTTCCTGCGAGCAAACGAAGAACAAGCAAGAAACTAAGATTGCAATCTGGATATTGCGAATATAAGAGGAAAGATTTATTAATGAAGGTGGGGTTCGTGGACGCCTTGGTGCGGTCGTTGAACACAAACGGCACGCCAAGTTGCTGCTATGGCTAACTTTTGATCTAAACAAAACCCAAAGTCTAAACGACGCCCTAAGGGCTGTATATATGGAGGAAGAGGAGGGAATTTCGTGGCCCTTGAGGGAGGGTCCAAACCAACCCTAACTCTTGTTTCCCACACATACGGACTCTAAAACAACCTATACTTAAGTATTTCGAAATTACATGGGCTGGCCCAATAATAAGGTGACGCAACACCTAGAATAGCCTATGGACGAATATTATGAAGTGGCATCTTGTATATTTCGTCCAAGGCCTCATGCACTCATTAGGGTGGCTTCAAAGTCCTGGAATCATCACTTGTAACTCCGTTCTTGTTCCCCTTGCGCATGCCAACATCTCCATGCTTGAACTTGCTCCAAGGTTCATCTTTCTTGTCCATGGTAGGCCCTTCATTTGTAAGCAAAACAAATGTATCCAATTTAGGCAGCATCATATTCTCATGAACATTGGAATCGTTACCAAGAAACGAAAGTACGATAATTCAATTGGCGTATGAGCTCTAGTAATTGGTCCAGCATGTATAGCAGCAGGGGTTGTGGGTGTAACAATGGTATTGATGTCCTCATCATCCTCCCTTCTTGAAATGAAGTCGCCTCGACGGAAGCTCATCTTCCTCACCCAAATAAGGCTTCAAATCTGCAATGTTAAAAGTGGGACTAACCCCAAAATCTATAGGCAGCTCAAGTTTATATGCATTATCATTTATTTTCTCTAACACCTTAAATGGACCATCAAGACGTGGCATTAGCTTTGATTTATGCAAATTAGGAAACCTATCCTTACGCAAATGTAACCAAACAAGATCTCCAGGTGCAAAGACAACATGTTTTCTACCCTTATCTCCAGCAAGTTTATATTTAGCATTCATACGCTCAATGTTTTCCTTAATTAACTCATGCATTTTTAAAATCAATTCAGCACATTCTTTAGCATCAAAATTAACCTTCTCCGAAGATGGAAGAGGCAACAAATCAATAGGTGCACGAGGTAGGAAGCCATACACAATTTCAAAAGGGCACATCTTAGTAGTAGAATGCAATGAACGATTATAAGCAAATTCAATATGAGGCAAGCATTCTTCCCACATTTTTCTTATTATTCTTCAAAACAGCCCTAAGCATAGTAGACAATGTTCTATTGACTACTTCAGTTTGTCCATCAGTTTGGGGGTGACAAGTAGTACTAAAAAGCAGTTTAGTCCCCAACTTAGCCCATAAACATCTCCAAAAGTGGCTAAGAAATTTAGTATCACGATCTGAAACAATAGTATTTGGCACACCATGCAAGCGAATAATTTCACGAAAGAATAAATCAGCAACATTAACAAAGATCATCGCTTTTGTGACATGGTATAAAGTGTGCCATTTTCGAGAATCTATCCACGACAACAAATATGCTATCCTCCCTTCTTTGTTCGAGGTAAACCTAAAACAAAGTCCATAGATATATCCTCCCAAGGAACACTAGGCACGAGCAAAGGCATATATAAACCATGAGGATTGAGTCGTGACTTAGCTTTTTGACATGTAGTGCAGCGAGCAACAAAACGCTCAACATCCCGCCTCATCTTTGGCCAAAAGAAATGTGTAGCAAGTATATCCTCCGCCTTCTTGACGCCAAAGTGTCCCATTAATCCTCCTCCATGCGCCTCCTGCAACAACAAAAGACTAACAGAGCTAGCAGGAATGCATAGCTTGTTAGCACGAACACAAAACCATCATTAATAACGAACTTGTTCCATGTTCTTCCTTCTTTACAATTCTGCATTACATCTTTAAAATCAGCATCATGCACATATTGATCTTTGATGGTCTCCAAACCAAATATTTTGAAGTCAAGTTGTGAAAGCATAGTATAGCGACGAGACAAAGCATCAAGAATAACATTTTCTTTACCCTTCTTGTGTTTAATGGCATAAGGAAAGTCTCAATGAATTCAACCCATTTAGCATGTCTATGATTCAGTTTAGCTTGACTTTTAATATGTTTCAAAGATTCATGATCGAATGTATAACAAATTCTTTGGGCCATAAATAATGTTGCCATGTCTCTAAAGTCCGAACAAGAGCATATAATTCTTTGTCATAAGTAGAATAGTTCAGACTAGGCCCACTCAATTTTTCAGAAAAGTATGCAACAGGTTTGCCATCTTGTAATAACACACCTCCTAATCCAATTTCACTAGCATCACATTCAAGCTCAAAAGTCTTATTAAAGTCAGGAAGTTGGAGTAAATGAGCATGTGTCAACTTATCTTTCAATACCGTGAAGGCTTCTTCCTGTGCGGTACCCCAAACAAAAGGCACATCCTTCTTTGTAAGCTCATTGAGAGGTGCAGCAATGGTGCTAAAGTCTCTCACAAAACGCCTGTAGAAACCAGCGAGTCCAAGAAAACTCCTCACTTGTGTGACCGTTTTGGGCTGCGGCCAACTCTCAATAGCTTCAATCTTGGCTTTATCAACTTCAATTCCCTGTGGAGTAACAACATAGCCAAGAAAAGATACTCGGTCGGTGCAAAAGGTGCACTTCCCAAGGTTACCAAACAAACGTGCATCACGTAGAGCATTAAAAACAGCACGTAAATGTTCCAAATGTTCTTCCAAAGATTTGCTATAAATCAGTATATCATCAAAGTAAACTACCACAAATCGTCCAATGAAAACACGTAAAACTTCGCTCATTAATCTCATGAAAGTACTAGGTGCATTAGTTAACCCAAAAGGCATGACTAACCACTCATATAATCCAAACTTAGTTTTAAATGTTGTTTTCCATTCATCTCCCAATTTCATACGAATTTGATGGTATCCACTACGCAAATCAACTTTGGAGAATATTGTAGAGCCACTCAATTCATCAAGCATATCATCTAGCCTAGGAATAGGATGACGATAACGAATAGTAATATTATTAATGCCTCTACAATCAACACACATACGCCGACGTACCATCCTTTTTAGGCACTAGTATAATAGGAACAGCACAAGGACTAAGAGATTCGCAGATATAACCTTTGTCGAGCAGCTCCTGTACTTGACGATAATCTCCTTCGTCTCCTCCGGATTGGTACGGTATGGTGCGCGGTTGGGTAGCGATGCACCGGGAATTAAGTCAATTTGATGCTCAATCCCACGAATAGGTGGTAATCCCGGTGGCACGTCTTGTGGGAAGACGTCAGCGAACTCCTGCAAAATGTTAGTGACAGCAGGGGGCAAAGAGGAAGGCACATCCTCGAATGAAAATAATGCCTCTTTGCACACAAAAGCATAGCAAACAGATTTGCTAGAATCTAGCTCATCAATATCAGATTTGGTGGCAAATAAACATGCACTTTTCAGTTTAATTTCAGAAGCAACATTAGATGGTTTATTATTAGGCTTCATTTGTTGCTCAAATTCTTTTGCCACAATCTGATTTTCACTCTTATTTTTCTCCTGTTTTGCTTTATTAGCTCTATTAATATCATCTTTCAAAATGGAATCAGGAGTCATAGGAAGCAAAGTAATATTTTTATCCTTGTGAACAAGAGTATACTGATTGTTTCTACCATGGTGTACATAATTTTTATCAAATTGCCATGGTCTACCAAGTAATAAGGAACATGCTTGCATAGGTACCACATCACAATCAACATAATCAGCATATGTAGAGATACTAAAATACACACGAACAGTACGTGTTACCTTAACCTTTCCGCTGTTGTTGAACCATTGGATGTAGTAAGGATGTGGATGTGGTCTTGTGGTGAGAGAAAGCTTCTCCACCATATCCATGCTAGCCAAGTTGTTGCAGCTCCCTCCATCTATGATGACGTGAATAGAACGTTCCTTCACAACTCCCTTTGTATGGAACAAGTTATGCCTCTGATTTTGCTCAGCTTGTGTAACCTGCACACTCAAAACACGTTGAGCAACTAAACATTCATACTGTCAAGATCTTGAGAGCCATGTATTGCGTTTCATGATCGTAATCATCTCCATCGTGTTCTTCATGTGTAATAAGAGCCAAAGTCTCTTCATCATAGTCACTAGCGGACTCATACCCACCATCCTCAGTAGCAATCATCACACGCTGAGATTGGCATTCTCTCGCAAAATGTCCTCTTCCCTTACAACGACGACAAATAATATCACTTGTGTGCCCTGTTGACGCCATGGAAGAAGAAGAGCTCTGTAGGCCCAGCAGGTGTGCTCTTGGCGATAGTGGTGGTTGTGCCTGCTTTCTTGTATCATGGTTGGAGGTGGCAGCCGACGGAGGTGCCGGTGTAGTAGAACGTGTGGAAGTAGATGATGCACGTGGTGTCCATGATGAAGTTCGACCTACAGAAAAGTTAGTTCGCGCCAACGCTGTCGATCCTGCACTTCACGCTCAGCTTTACAAGCAAGATGGAATAATCGAGTGATATTATTATAATCCTTGTAGTCTAGAATGGTCTGAATCTCTATTTAATCCACCCGTAAAACGTGCAAGCATAGCTTCATTCTCCTCAACAATACCACATCTAATCAAGCCAGTTTGTAATTCCCGATAATATTCTTCCACGAATTTTTTCCTTGTCTTAAGCGCTGCAATTTTTGAAGTAATTCACGTTGATAATATGGTGGAACCCAACGAGTACGCATAGCAGTTTTCAAAGCAGCCCAAGTAGCTGGAACAGGATATAATCTACAATGTTCAGACCACCAAACACATGCAAAGCTAGTGAAAGCACAAACAGCAGCAGGAACACGTCTCTCCTCAGGATATTGTAAACATGTAAATCGTTGTTCAGTTTCTAACTCCCAAGTAAGATATATATCAGGAACATATCTACCCTCAAATGATGGAATATTCAATTTCAGTTTAGGGAGATGGTCATGATCTCGTACCTGAAGGGGAGCCCGAACATTGCCATTATTTTCATGTTGACGACCTGGTGGTTGTGGTGCTGGTGGTTGCACGTAGTTCTAATGTTGATCAACCTCATCCTCGTAATCTCTCACATAATCATCCTCCTCCACATCAGCAGCAGGAGCCACAGAAGTATCAACAGCAGCACCAGCAGCTTGGCCAGGCTGAAGAGGGACACGGCTCGCTCGGCGAAGGGCTGCTTCGCGACGTGGAGGTAGTCGTCGTTGTTGTTGTAGAGGTGCGTCAGGTGCAGCCGGTGGTGGTGGTGGTAGACGCGCGAGCAATTCATTAAACCTGTTATCGAGCTTTGTTTCGAACGCCTTCTCAATGCCATCTATCTTCTCCATGGCCTCTTCGAATCTATTTAGCACATCTTCCACCTGCCCACTCATCATTTGTTGAAACTTATCATGTAGCGCTTTGTTTGTCATGTTCTCCCAGCCAGTCTCGTCGGCTTGTGATCCTGCCATGGTTAGCAGCAATAGAAACACACAAGAATATGATTCGACAGACTACTAGGTAGTGGTGGTGGTGGTGTGGTGGACAGTCACAAATCCGTCAAGCAAATCTCAAATTCTCACCAGTTCTTACCCAGCAGCAGGCGGTGATCGGCAACCGACGTAGTCAAAACTCTCAAAGCTTGGATAGAGCGATTACCAGGGAGAGTCAAACGCACACTCTGGATTTTTTTTTCGCTCTTTTTTTTGCGCTGTTTTTTTTTGGGCTGCTCTTTTTTTTTGCGAAAAATCACTATAATGGCGAGTGTCTCAAAACTCTTCCGAGGTCAAACTGACAGGATGGGCACAAAATTTTTTTGACCAAATTTTTTTTGACTGCTCGGACCCAAAAACTGGAAACGGGTCAAAAAAAACTTTCTATAACGGCGACTGTCTCAATACGCTTATAAACACCTAAAAATAGGACAGCCAGAAATTTTTTTGACAAGTGCGTTTTTGAAAAATTTTGGGCCTAAACGGAGAGTGGTTTCCAGACTTTTTTTTTTCCGAAACCTACTCCGGCAAGGAAAACACAAATCGGAAACTAGATGGATCTCGAAAACAAACCTAATATGCAAGGAACTCAGATTGGTGGTGGATATATGGTGGTGGTATATGACAGCGGTGGTGGTAGCGGTGGTAGTATATGGATATGGATCGGTGGTGGTATACGGACACGGATTGGTGGTGGTCTATGGATACGGATTCGAGCGGTGGTGGTAGGTGGCGGGGCGATGATGATGGTGCGGTGGCGGCGTGACAACTTATGACCGAACTCGAAACTCTAAAAGACTAGACGCTAAGACCAGCAACTAGACACGACGATGCAACCGCAAATTCAACAAAGCAAAACCCTAAAAAGATTATGCAAAGGCTCGATTGGTTCGGATATGATGAACTAACCCTAATTTTTTTGTGGCTTTTTCGTGGACTTTAGGTATGAAGAATAGACTCGATCTAATCACGAAAAACTGCAAAATCTCACCGAGCAACCTGAAAATCTGATACCACTTGATAGAGGCAAAGGTGTCCCGATGTTTCGATGAGATGGTGGCTATCGCTTCGTGGGAGTCGACCTTGACGATCCGACTACGTGACGTAAGGGACGTCCGCGCCTTAGCAATCGCTAAACCAACTTCCGAGGGTTATTGACCACGCCGAGCACGATCAACGACCACGAGGGCCTGTTTCCTGCGAGCAAACGAAGAACAAGCAAGAAACTAAGATTGCAATCTGGATATTGCGAACATAAGAGGAAAGCTTTATTAATGAAGGTGGGGTTACGTGGACGCCTTGGTCCGGTCGTTGAACACAAACGGCACGCGGGTTGCTGCTATGGCTAACTTTTCATCTAAACAAAACCTAAAGTCTAAACGACGCCTAAGGGCTGTATATATGGAGGAAGAGGAGGGAATTTCGTGGCCCTTGAGGAGGGGTCCAAACCAACCCTAACTCTTGTTTCCCACACATACGAACTCTAAAACAGCCTATACTTAAGTATTTCGAAATTACATGGGCCTGGCCCAATAATAAGGTGACGAGCACCTAGAATAGCCTATGGACGAATATTATGAAGTGGCATCTTGTATATTTCGTCCAAGGCCTCATGCACTCATTAGGGTGGCTTCAAAGTCCTGGAATCATCACTTGTAACTCCGTTCTTGTTCCCCTTGCGCATGCCAACATCTCCATGCTTGAACTTGCTCCAAGGTTCATCTTTCTTGTCCATGGTAGGCCCTTCATTTGTAAGCAAAACAAATGTATTCAATTTAGGCAGCATCATATTCTCATGAACATTGGAATCGTTACCAAGAAACGAAAGTACCTGATAATTCAATTGGCGTGCGCGAGCTCTAGTAATTGGTCCAGTATGTATAGCAGCAGGGGCTGTGGGTGTAACAATGGTATTGATGTCCTCATCACTTAGGATTGGGTCTTGTCCATCACATCATTCTTCTAATGATGTGATCCCGTTATCAACGACATCCAATGTCCATGGTCAGGAAACCGTAACCATCTGTTGATCAACGAGCTTGTCAACTAGAGGCTTACTAGGGACATGGTGTTGTCTATGTACCCACACATGCATCTGAGTTTCCTATCAAAACAATTATAGCATGGATAATAAACGATTATCATGAACAAGGAAATATAATAATAATTAATTTATTATTGCCTCTAGGGCATATTCCAACACAATTGTGGCAGACGTCGCCCACACAAAGACATCCGAAGGGGATGTGCAGACGATGTCGAATAGCTTGGCATCGTGAGAAGCAAGGTGCAGGAAGGAGCGTGTGTGTAGAAGGGTGAGAAGGGTAACGCCTGCTTCTCTCGTTGTGCCCCGTTTCACAGCTCGCCGATGACGCCAGCCGTCCACTGTTGTTCTCCGTCTCTCCTCACCCATCACCCCTGAATCCCTGATAGACACCACGCACACGAAGCAGACTGCAATTTCTGTCTTGTTCTCTGTGACCCACCTCTTCATCATCCTAACCATGCAGCCGATTAGTGGAACACTTTCTGAGTACGTTTTGTAGTGAAGCATGAAGGCGCACCACAACAGAGTTGAAAACTATTAGCATCAGATTTGAACATTCCATTGTTTTTGTTAGGACTTGGGAAACAAAACCCTGTCAGGTCAATTTTGTTCTAAAGATAGCTCCCAAGTAAAGAAAGAACGTGTGTCTATCTTCCTAATCACTTAGAAATAATTTTGTGTCCTTTCATTATAATATTCTGGTTGCCGAGTAAGGCTTCGTATGACTGTATGATACTTCTCACATTATTGAAAGTTTTACTCACATTATTCAAATCTTTATTTACTATCACAATGCTCTGGCAAGAGTTCAACTGTCAAATCTTCTCTTCTCTTTTTATGATTATATATAGGTTTATTTTTTTTCAACCTTATATGTAAGACATGAACGAATGTTGGACTTCCATAAAAATTAATCCGTCACATTTCTCATATATTTCTAGCTTTCGTCCATTAAGATGGATGCGTGTGGCATGGCAATGTGAGCCCAGTTTTCCTTTCCATAGTACTTCACCGCAAATTGATTTAATTTCTCTTATTCGATAACTTTCCAATATATGAGTTAAGTTGTGCAAATTTAACATTCATGTTTGATACCTTCATGTATTTTTGGATATTTCTGTAAATACTACAAAAAATGGACGGGCGCGGCAACTCGCGCAATCATGGTCTAGTAGAAAACATAAAACTCGTAGGTCGTGACACGTGTCGTGCATACAGTGAAGTTTTTTTTTTCTAAAGGTAACCACAAAGGAGATGATAGTGTATTCGCAAAAATAATAGGAGATGAGAGTGATCTGGGTAGATTTCGATTGTTCAGCGCTCGCTAGCCGGGCGGCCCGGGCCTCGTGCCTTGTCAATTACGGGCCATTGACGTCGGCCCTCGTGCCGTGCCAGAAAAATCCCGGCCGAATCCCAGCATTACAAGCCGAGGTCCCCCAACTCCCACCACCTCCTCCACACCGCTCTCTCTGGTCTCGCTCTCCTCGCTCCTTGCTCTTCTCCGGCGCGGTTGCGCGAGGCGTCCGCCGCGGCTGCTTCTGCTGCCGGCGGGGACGATGAGGGCATGGAACTACGTGGTGACGGCGCACAAGCCCACTGCCGTCTCCCACTCCTGCGTCGGCAACTTCACCGCGCCCCACCAACTCAACCTCATCGTCGCGTAAGCACCACCAATGCATTTCTCCTTCTCCGCGCATTTCCTGCTCTTCCGGTTTCGGCGGTCGCGAAAGTTGCGAGGATCGCGTGGTGGTGCCTAGGGTTTTTGTTTGCTCGGCTAAAACCCTAGCCCACCATCGATGCTTGCTGTAACAATCGATCGATGCTTATCTGCTTTCGTACTAGCATGATCGTACCCAACCCAGACGGATGAGCTCTCAATTTAGTTCTAGTTTTCGAGAAAATACTATTTGCTTGTGAAATACTAAGGTGCATTTTGGATAGGTTGATACTTTCTCTTTGAAATTTGACTCGGGCCGTCGGGCGTACAAAATCAAAGCCCCATTCAAGGGTTTGTTTCCGTATCCTGAACTGCCTCTGAAGAAGGTTACAATATCGTGAATGCTAAGGTGGTATACGTAAATCTGTGTGTTAACACTTAACACAGTACCTTGTTTCTTTTGCAAAACAAAAGCAGTACCTTGTTTGCTTATGCTTTACTTGATTAGTGGATTTAGCGTCCTTCAAAAAAGGAAAAAAGGAAAGGCGATTGATGTCTACATTGCAACAAAGCTACTTGTGGTTGTAATATTGATGTTGTAATTCTAATAGTGATGCTGTAAATTGTAATGCCTCTCAAGAAGGTTACATTATCGTTAATGCTAAGGTGATATATGTAAATCTGTGTGTTAGCAGTACCTTGTTTGCTTATATTTTACTTTATTAGTGGATTTGCCGTCCTTCAAACAGAAACAAAGTAAACTGGCAGGTTTTATTTAAATATTTGCTGACGCTTGCCTGCACAACAAACTTTCAGGAAATGTAACCATATTGAGATTTATATGCTTACTCCTCATGGCCTTCAGGTCAGAGACATTTGCCTCCATGGAATATGTAATTTCTTCTGTTGCATCATATGTGCTATTAAGAGTTATTTGGTGGCTATTTTTTTTCAAATAAATTACATTGACATGCTTTGATCTAATAATTTTCTTATTTGTGAACTACTTGAGATTCTGTAACTAAAAGATATTTTCTCTGGTTGCCAGCTTATGCTTGACGTACCTTTGTATGGAACAGTTGCAACACTTGAGCTCTACCGTTCTCGTGTGAGTTTATTTTCTGTTTCTCTGGTTGAAAGTTGCTTCTTATCTTAAGGAAGTATTTGTGTTTTATAATCTTAAGCTCGTCTCTTTTTCATTCCCAGAGTGAAACTCAAGATTTTCTTTTCATTGGTATGGAAAGATATAGATATTGTGTTCTTCAGTGGGATGGAAGAAAGTCAGAACTTCTTACAAGGTTTAGGCCTTCTTCATTCATCACATTCTGTACATAGAAAGCAATTATCAAAATCGGTGCTTATCTTAAGTCCATTCATTTGTAGATTAGTGTAATATGTATATACTAGCATGCTTATCTTAAGTCCATTCGGAACTCTTACAAGGTTTAGGCCTTCTTCATTCATCACATTCTGTACATAGAAAGCAATTATCAAAATTGGTGCTTATCTTAAGTCCATTCATTTGTAGATTAGTGTAATATGTATATACTAGCATGCTTATCTTAAGTCCATTCAGAACTCTTACAAGGTTTAGGCCTTCTTCATTCATCAAATTCTGTACATAGAAAGCAATTATCAAAATTGGTGCTTATCTTAAGTCCATTCATTTGTAGATTAGTGTAATATGTATATACTAGCATCCTATATTTCAGATCCTGGAGTTGTTGGTTAGGTATTCTAAGAAAGTTATATAACAGGCATGACCTGAAGGTCAATCCAGCCGAACCACTCTCTTTAGCTTTTCATAGAACTCAACCGAAACTAGTTTAAAAATATATCCTTGCCCTAAGCCCCTAACCATACTTAGCTTAGCAGGAGTTATATATTTCACACCTTACAGATATATGCCATCCAAAGTTTCTTCTTAGTTTTCAGGACCTTCTGGTGAACCTGGGAAATGTTTTTCTATGTTAGTTGTTTGTCTTATGAAGTTGTCCATCTTGATATATGTTGCCACTTGCTGTTACAGCAATATCATCTTGCAAGTTGGTGAGATCTTTTTCTCAGTTTTCTGTCAATCAGGAACTGAACAGTTTGAATATGCAGATCTGAGGGAGATGCTTCTGAATTTTTGGGGCGCCCTACTGACAATGGACAGGTAATGTGATTCTCTCGACTTGTACATGTACAGAGATATGAGGTGTTTTACTAATTGGAAACATTATTTTCTATTATTAGTCCTGTACAGAATGTAGTTCTTGTTAACTAACTGGTTGAACACTTTTTGCTGAGAAACCCTAGTACAGTGATGTTCTCTGTGAAATAATCTCTAAGATACCCTATTATGCCAGAATTCATGATTTAATTGTATTACTTAAAATGTAGATTGGAATTATTGATCGTCACTATCGACTGATTGGTCTTCACCTATATGATGGCTTATTTAAGGTAAGTTATCTATACACTTTTTGTTTTGTTGAGTTTTTCAGTGCTGTTCCTCGAGGCTGTTCTATAGTTCAAGTCGCTGAAGAAACAAATTACTGTATCAAACTTTGATAAATGGAGAAATGTACCACCAGGATGTGTTCTTGGTAGTGTAGACTTGGTAGACCACAGACTGAAGTGCTTCGCCTGGCTTCAGATCCTAGCTCAAGGAAAGATAAAAGAAAAGCTACATTGTGAAAAAAGAAATAAATGAGTTTGTTGGCTGTTTCCAGGTTATACCATTTGACAACAAAGGACACCTGAAGGAAGCATTGAACATCAGGTACTGTAGTTGTACATAGTTACCAATTCACTTACAGTTAGAAATGGATAGATCATATACATTACCTGGAATGTGGATGAAGTAGTGAACTGTCATATGATTCTATGACAGTACGACCACCACTCATCATGTTATGCTACCAAATGAAACTAACACATTCTTTTTATATCATCCGATTCGAGCAACCCAACCAGCTCCTATAAAACTGTTTTTCTTAGACGGGCCACATCATGTATATATTACCTTCCTGTTTCCTTTTTACTCCGGAAAGTTGGTACTCTATAGGCTATAGTATGATAGGTATTTTGAAATGATTGATTAAGGATTGCTGGATCACTATGCCACCATGCCAGTTTATGGCATTAGTACCTTATAGAAGAGTTAGCCTTTTTCGGTTTTATGTTTCTTTAAGGTTATGATGATTTTTTAAGTTTAGTAGAGAATTGTTAAAACTGTTATTTTGCCTATAACTAGGTAAGCATGTTATTGTACATTTTATCAGCTTTTCGTTCTGGATGTGTCAGGCTTGAAGAACTTGTAGTGTTGGACATCAAGTTTCTTTATCGCTAGAAAACCCTACAGTAGTGGTTCTTTACCAGGTATACTCCTTTTTCACTTTTGCACAAGAATGTATTGTGTTCTATATTCACAGTGGACTCCATCCAGTTGACTCCTAGTATGCAAACATATAACCATGTTACTTTATGCTCTTGTTAAAGTAGTTGTACACAGTATGTTTTGTTAATTGATCCCTATCTTTACCACATGGAAAATTTTGACTGCTGTAAAGTAATGGTTTCTATGTAACATAAAAACACATGCTCAGTTTTTCTAATGCTACGTCTCCCTTTTGATTTTCTTGATTTGCATTTGTGTGTAATTCAGCCATGATAGTCATCAAATGATTCTTATTTCCATATTACACTGCAGGACAACAAAGATGCCAGACATGTTAAGACATACGAAATTGAGTTGGAGGACAAAAGGTTTGTTGAAGGTTCTTGGTCTCAGAACAATTTAGACCACAGTGCTCGTCTGTTAATACCTGTACCACTGGGTGGTGTCATAATAGTTGGTGAGAACACTGCCTTTCCAAACATGTTCAAACTACTAAATCTCTCTCAATAAAGCAAGTAAGACTCTTCCTTCTCTGTTGGCAGTAGTGCTCTTCTGTTTTGGCATGAACTATTATTTGTGTATAACATTTTCATTCTGGTAACGATTTATAATTGCTACATCATTTCTTGTGCAGTCTATCATTAGAGCTGTTGGGCCGGTTGACCATTGCGGTTCTCGCTATTTATATGGAGACAACACTGGTGCTCTGCATTTGCTTACAATTACCCATGAATCGGAAGGTATCCATCTATTGCATTTAAACTGGCTTCTAGACTCCAGTACTAAATTAATCGCCTCTTAAATTTCCTTGTCTATGCTATGGTGGCATCTAGAGTGACTGGTTTAAAAAGTCACTTCATTGGGGAGACGTCAATTGCCTCAACAATATCATATGTTGGCAGTGGTTTCTTTTATGTTGGTTCACAATTTGGGGACTCACAGGTAGGTGACATCAGCTTGAATTGCAGTTGTTATTTACTCTTCCTAGTGTATTACTCTTATAGATCTGACATTGTGTCATAGTGGGTGTCATTAATGATTTGCTGTACTGTTACCTCTAAATAAACTCCCAAAACATGTGCATGTGCCCATACACGCGGGGACAGACAGACTGTATGACTGCATCTTCATGTTTGACTTTGCTGTTCCAACCATGTGAATATTCTGGAGTTTTTTCCATTCCAACCTTTATTTGTAGTGGCATTATAAATTTGTGCCTAAACAAGCTATTGTTCTTAACAGCTTCTAAAATTGAATACTCAAGCGATGCTAGAGGTTCATTTGTTGAAATTCTCGAACAATATATAAACATTGGACCAATTGTAGACTTGTGTGTGGTTGATTTTGAAAGGGAAGGGCAGGGTCAGGTGATTACTTGTTCGGGTGCACACAAGGATGGTTCAATTCGGATAATTCAGATGAAATACTTTTTCGTCCCATATGTAAGACGTTTTTTGACCTAGTGTAGTGTCAAAAACGCCTTACATTATGGGACGAGGGAGTAGTAATTACTGACCAGGTCTGAAATTTTCCTTTTATACTTCATCCATGCTGTCTTGAACTCGAGTTGTCGGCGTTCGGGAACGGAGGTACCAGACTTGCTCGCCTGCTGCCTGCGGCGTGGCTCAGGGGTGGCCCAGACGCCCATCTTCATCAAGACAAGCTCAAGACCCTCGCGAGGGCCAAGCCTCATGGACGGACGACAGAAGCTTCCTCGAGCACGGCCTCGTCAGGCTGGCTCGCGAGGAGGCGGAGAGATCAAGGCGGGGTACCTCACGAGGTGCCCATGACGCAAGCCATGACAACCAAGGGCGCCAGGCGGGCGCCAGCCCGCGCAGTGCCCTCATTTCCTCTTTGGTGCAAAGGAGGCAAACGCAGGCGAGAGCATCAAGCAAAGGCAACCATTTCGGTGCAACAAGACCAAGACCAACACAACGGCAGGAAGGAGGTCATTGTGGAGCCCAAGCCAAGGCCACCGTCGAGCCTTTGACAAAGCGAGGACCAACTTTAGTCGAATAAGTATACTAGATGTTCCCTTCAAATGGCCAATTGTTAGCGCCCTTCCCGCTCAATATTTGGGAAGAGGCCCAGGGCCTCTGCCTATAAATAGGACTAGCCACCCACAGGATAGGAAGAGAAAAAGAGAGGATCCAGGATCCGGAATCCAGAACAGAGCTACAGATCAAGCAATCTAGAGGGAGAGAGAGAGCGACCAACTCCCCTAGCAGTTCGTTGCACCGGCCAAGAACTGACCCTCGCGAGGCTGTTCTTCCTTGTATTGTTCATCATCAGCCCCTAAGGCAATCCACCACACCACACACTGGAGTAGGGTATTACACCACAACGGTGGCCCGAACCAGTATAAACCTTGTGTCTCTTGTGTTGCTCTTTGTGTAGTTTAGATCCTTGCGAGGCGACGAGGTGCGGTAGGTAGGGTTGAGATCTCGCGTGCACCCCGAGTTCGAACCAGAGGGTGCGCCGAACCCGAAATCCGACATTTGCGCGCCCGGTAGGAGCGCGCCGAATCCGCCTCCGCGGCGCCCGTCGAATCGTCATCATCATGTCCGCGACCAGCGGGCAACCATGATCCTCGGGCGGCTGGCCCGCCCACGCAGAGCCGCTTCGCCCGGCGACCACATGCCCAGCAGCTCGCGGTCCGCAGGGCGCTGCGGGCATGGCGGCGACGCGGTCAGCAACGACAGCTCTCACGCCACGGCAAGCGCGGTCGGCGGCGAGGGCTCGAACCACGCCAGCGCCACGGCGCCAGTACACCCGACGGGAGAAGCGAACTCAAGGGCCGCTCAAGGTGGCCCGAGCTACTACAATGCAGCTCCGGAGAGGCGGCCGGGCGTCTTCTTGGCGGGTGGCGAGCTCTTGGCTTCGCCGCATCGGGGCTCACCCTTCGCACCCAATCGCCACTCAGTCCAGTCGGCCCACGCAGAGGCCCCACGCACGCGCGCAGCTCCAAGCGGACTCAAGGCCACCTAACGCCAGCCAGCCGTCAAGACGGGCTAGCGGCGGCGCTGCCTCCGCCCGCCCGGCGAAGGAGGACTCGCCACGGCCCACGGTCCACGGCCCCGATGGGCCACGCGCTACCACCCCTGTGTGGGCGCCTCAGCAGGATGCGTGGCACACGGGCACTACGGTGCAGCATTCGGGATGGCGGCCCCAGAAGAGTACGTGCCCCACATGATGGATCAAGGGCACACGCAGGAGGACGAACACGGCTCGCTCCTCGGCCCAAGCTGGGGGGACGAGGCACCCGAAGCTGAGCTCTTCCAGGAGCCCCGGGAAAGCCCCGACGACCGCGCCGGGAGCAACGATTATCGGGTACCGCTAATTCCTCAGGAGCAGGCATACGCTAACCATGGATCGCAGGAGGTACAGATCATCTCAGCGGACGGCTGCCCCAATCCAGCAGTTTTCTACCCCTCAGGAGGAGGGCGCCGGGGGCTGCAGGAGAGGGGCCGAGATCCGGCATCACCACCGCTGGCGTTGAGCAAGGCGTCCTCGGAGGTAGGCCCTCCGCCGGGAGGTGCCTCAGGGCCTACCCCCGGTAGAGGACCCGTGGTCGTCGGGGGAACTGCTAGCGACCGCTCTACCCCATCGGCGGCGTCTTCGGTCTCCGGCCGTCGTCGATGGCACTAGAGTGTGGCGCAAGGCGGGGTCCTCGTCTGGCGATATGAAGCAAGGCGGTACTGTGAAGAAGGCCCGGTGCTCGTGAAGCTCGCCGCCTGTGACACTCACGTAATAATGAGTGGGGCTGTACACGCCTACAGAGTCCTGAGAGCGCCGGCCTCAGCCCCAGGGCTCCCTCCCACGCCAGATGGCAGCACTTAGCTCCGCTGCTGGTGAAAAGACGCCCAAGACTAGACTAGGTGCGGACGCGGCTTTTTCGCTTTTCTTGCTTTTCCCTTGGCTGTCGCTTTTCCCCGTTTGGATTTAAGTTGGATTTGAGCTTGCGATTTGCGTGTGTTCGGGAAGGTGTTTAGTCTCGCTCGAGCAATCTCTCGCGTTCGTTACCACTGCCTCAGCTGCCTCCCCTCGTGAGCCCCTCGCGAGCCGGGCCAGGCCTAGCATGCGTACAGGCTGGACCGCCATCACCGCGCCCTCTCAGGAGGTTCTCATCACAGGTTAAATGGGCTCGTTCAGGGAGCACACGGAGCGCCACAGCCCTCCGCAGGCTATCTCGGGGCCCACGTGGGTCGAAGGTAAACAAGCCAGACAGCTCGTCGCCAGGCCAGCCACTTGCTGCAGGCGCACGAATGATATCGCATCTACTAATACGCTAACTGCAAGTTTTTACACGAGGGGCTCCCCCTCCCAAAATGCTCTTACAACCTTCAGGGCCAAGCCCGAACTCTATATGCGCAGGATACGAAAGCAGGAGCGGCACGCGGTTAATCGGATAAATTCCCCAATGCATCCTCAAGGTCACCTCCTGAATCGTCGCTGGCGTCGCTGGCCTCGCCATCGCCCTCCGCGTCGCCGTCAGCGGCGTCGGGGCCGTTCACCACGCCGCCTTCATCACGCCACGCACGCCACGCCGTCGCCGTCGATAGCGAAAGGCCTCGACGAGGGCGCCCACGTTGTCTTCCACCCAATCGCGCCAGTCGTCCGGACGGCACCGGGTACCGAGGCGATGGCGGCATCAAAATAAAAGTTGGGGTCCATGTCTCGAAGATGGCTGAAGACGCGAGAAAAGGCGCGCCCGAGCAGGGCGCGACTCCTCTCCTCCATCAACCTGTTGGCTCTGGCCGACCGCACCTCCAGCCGCGTCACCACGTCAGTGAAGAACTGGAGGTTACCAGCATAGTTAACTGCATGAGGCTCGCCAACGGCAGCCTCGCAGATGTTGCCCAAGGCCGTGTTAGCTCTTTCCCGGAGCGTGCGGAACATAGGGCCGTGCTCGTGCTCCAGGATCTGCCGCTGGCGTATCTCGTCCTCGTTCCGCCGCGCAACGGCCTCGGCCGCGTCCACCCGCTGACGTAGAAGAAGCATCTCGGCGCGGGAGGAGGTCAGCTCCTCCTGCGCCACGCCAAGGGCGGCCCGGGAAACTTCAGCCCGCCGCGTCTCTTCATCCAGCTTGGCCCTCAGGGCGGCGGTCCTGCCTTCCGCTTCGCCCCGATCAACCCCACCTCTCCTCGAACTTCGCGCCGAGGTTCAAGCGGTCGCGCCACCCGGCGATCAACCTCTTCCAGACTCGGGCCTCCAGCGCAGTGACATCGTCGCCGCTGCGCCACCAGCGCTTCCCTCGCCTCCGGCTGCTCAAGATCGCGGCGCGGCCGGCAGCTTCGGCGTCGTGCCTCCTCACGCCTCTCGAGCTCCGCCTGGTCGATCAAGCCCCTTCATCGACGCAGGCCGCCTCACGCAGCTCCACTGCTGCTCCAGGAATCGCTCCAGTTCGAGCTTCGCGCCCGCTCCTCCGCCGCCTCACGCCGCCGGTCAGCCTCCGGGCCTCCTCGACGGCACGGGAACGGGCTGCCCGTGAGGCCGCCAGCGACACCTCGGCTTTCTCATTGTCGAGGTCGCGCTGGTGGCGCGCAAGGGCAACGGCCACCTCCAGCTTGTGCCCCTCTTCAGCTAGGCGCAGGCCCTCAGCTTAAAGGCGCGCGTCTTCGTCAGCGAGCTCTACATCAAGCTGGCTCACTGCGTCAGCCGCCCTCTGGAGAAACCCTTGGCAAAGGGCACGGCGCTCCCGGGCGCGCTCGAGCACGTCTTCCGCGTCGTCATCCGCCCTAGGTGTGCGCGGGGGGCCATGAATCAGCACTCCCCCTCTGGGCAGGGGGCTGGGGGCTGACGCCCTCGCGATGGCCGGGCACGCCTCGCCAAAAGCCCGGCCTAAAGCCGGCTCGTCCCCGAATGAAGAACGAAGGGCCGACCTCAGCCAATCGCCGTCCATAACCAGTCGAGGAGCACAAGGCAGGCTAGCTATGCCCCGGGAAGGCTCATGAAGGAGGGGTCGCGAGGTGCGCAGAACCATGATGCGCCACAGGATGGCTCACCTCTCCGACCGGCCTCACCACAAGGGCAGTGCTTGAGCTCGGGGCGTTCAGAGACAGTGGAGATGGCGAGGCCTGGGGGGACGGCTCCTCGGCCATCTCCGTGAGCTCGGCAGGAAGGGCCCTGCGGAGCGAGGATCAGCCGAAGCAACAGGAAAATAAGGAACTAGGAAAGGAGAAGGCTTACTCATCAATGGCGAAATACTTCCTGCGCTTCAGCAGGCGGCAAGGGTAATCATCACCCAAGGCCTCCCTTCTCTTCTGGAGAGCCTCGAAGTCCACGCGGAAGCGGACCAGGAGTTTAGCGCAGGGGTCAACCTGCGACGAGAAAGAAGCACCAAGGTGACCAGCGCCAGGGGTGTCGTCCTGGCACACGCCGCCGGTCGCCTCAGCAAGGAGGGTAACCGGGGCCTCAGGGGCCTCGGCCACGGGAGCCGCGGGCCACGGCTCAACGCCTGCAGCCGTCAGCAGTGCGGGCCTCAGGAGCTGCCACCTCAGGAGTGCCGCTTGGTGTCGTCATCCCGGCGGAGGCCCCCTCAGCCTCCGGTGGCCCTTGCCTCCCTTCTCCACCACTCGAGGAAGGACCGCCGTGGGCAACTGGAAGGGCAGTCACCACAACTGGGTTCTCGCGAGGTCCCATGAGGCCTGTGGGGCGCAGCCCCCATTCGTCGAAGCTGGGCATCTGCTTCACGAAGTCACCCCTGTTCGAGCAAAGATATAGCAAAGCACCCCCTTGCCGGATGCTGCCAGGGGAAGGGTCTCCAGTCAGGATCATGAGAACCTTCCTCAGCACTTCAGGCGTCAGGTCCTCCTCCTGGAGCCTCATGCGGTCCTCACGCCCGCCGAAGGCCCACATCCGGCGGGAATGGCGCTGGAGAGGGGCAATGCGGCATAGGAGAAACTCATTCACCACCTTGGGCGCCGTCACGCCGAGCGCCCTCAAGTACGCGAAGCGATGCCAGACGAAGACGAGCCGGGGGCTCATGAGCGTCTCCTGGCTCCAGCCCGAATTGGGGATAGCAGGCAATGCTGGCTCCGAGAGCAGGGGGCTGGGCACCCCGACGTCCACATACAGCCACCGCTCGCGGAACCCAGACGCGGGCGGAGGAAGGCTGAAATCAATCCCTGAAGCCGCAGTTTCTGGTACGGCAATGAAGCTCACGCACCCCGAGCATTGGGTGGGGTCAATGAGGCGCAAAGAGAAGAAGTGTCGCAGCAAGGCAACTGAAGGAGGGATGCCCATCATCGCCTCGCAGGCAAAGGCGAAAACGGCAAGAAGAGTAATGGATTCAGGACCCAAATGCATCATATGGATCTGGTAATGGGAAAGCACAGAATTGAAGAAATTGGAAAAGGGGGGAACCAGCCCCGCCCACAGGGCGTCGGCGAAGTACCGGACCTCGGTGACTATTCTGTCAATGGAGAAGTGGGACGCGGGCCAGACCGTCGTCCTCCCGCATTCGTTGAAGATAGTGGCGAGGGCAGAACTGACCTTGTCCAAGCCTTCTCGGTTGAGTATGATCGACCGATCGACGGCGGGAGCCGTCGGCGACGGCGAGCGGGGCGGAGGCACAGGCTTTTTCCCTTTCCCCTTCTTCGTCGGAGCCATGGTGACAGGAAGAGGGAGGATTCGAGATTGGATTGGAAGCGAAGACTGGAGCTCGAGAGGAGGAAGAGCAGGAGACGGTCGAGCGGCGAGAAGAGGGATGACTGTGTGCAACCACGGGTCCATGTAGCTGGGCGCAAAATAAGGAGGCGTGGGGGAACAGGGACGCCCACGTCCAATCAACCGCCACGCGGCGCCCGAGGCCGCAGGCTGTTAGGGCCCGCGGTGCTTCGCACTTGCCCCTTCGCTTCTCTGCTCAGCCAAGTCCAGGCGCGCCTTGGGCTCGGGGGCTACTGTCGGTGTTCTGGGAACGGGGGTACCCAGACTTGCCTGCCTGCGGCCTGCGGCGTGGCTCAAGGGGTGGCCCAGCACGGCCCATCTTCATCAGCACAAGCTCAAGACCCTCGCGAGGGGCCAAGCCTCGCGGGGCGGACGACAGGAAGCTTCCTCAGGCACGGCCTCGTCAGGCTGGCTCGCGAGGAGGCGGAGAGATCAAGGCGGGGTACCTCACGAGGTGCCCATGACGCAAGCCATGACAACCAAGGGCGCCAGGCGGGCGCCAGCCCGCGCAGTGCCCTCATTTCCTCTTTGGTGCAAAGGAGGCAAACGCAGGCGAGAGCATCAAGCTAAAAGGCAAGTTCTATAGGACGGCGGTTCGACCCGCAATGCTGTATGGCGCTGAGTGTTGGCCGACTAAAAGGCGACATGTGCAACAGTTAGGTGCGGCGGAAATGCGCATGTTGAGATAGATTTGTGGCCACACAAGGAAGGATCGAGTTCGGAATGATGATATACGAGATAGAGTTAGGGTAGCATCGATTGAAGAGAAGCTGGTCCAACATCGTCTGAGATGGTTTGGGCATATTCAGTGCAGGCCTCCAGAAGCTTCAGTGCATAGCGGACGGCTAAAGCGTGCTGATAATGTCAAAAGAGGCCGGGGTAGACCGAAATTGACATGGGAGGAGTCCGTAAAGAGAGATCTGAAGGACCGGAGTATTACCAAAGAACTAGCCATGGACAGGGGTGCATGGAAGCTTGCTATCCATGTGCCAGAACCATGAGTTGGTCGTGAGATCTTATGGGTTTCACCTCTAGCCTACCCCAACTTGTTTAGGACTAAAGGCTTTGTTGTTGTTGTTGTTATCTTATGTTGGTGAACAGAGGAGTATATTATAATTGTCAGAAATTATTCATTACTTGGTACAGCTTGACATAAATGGTTTTTGTTGGTTTACCTGGAAGCTCTCCTGATTGAGTTGGCTTATTACAGTAACAACATTCTGATTACTATCAGTTGGGGGATCTACTTCAGATCTAGCAATGCATGGTACATAGCACCTACTTAAAATCTAACAATGCTAAAGCACAATCATGTTGCTCCCAACTCCCAAGCCTAGGGTGCTACACATGCCCCAATTGCTCGAAAAATGCTGCAGCTAGCCGTGAAAAAATTGTCGCACTTTGTTCCACTTCTGAAATGTGCGTGTGAGTTCAGGCGCAGGGGGCAGGCGTTGGTGTATGTGGGTGGGTGGATGACTGGATTTTGCATGGCTAGGATTATAGTACGTGCTACAATGTCAGAATAAAGTAGAAGTTCCTGAATGAAATAAGACTTGTGTTATCTACAAACTCACACGTTTCAGATGATATGCATGTCCTCAACATGTTAATTGCTTATACCTTGGTATTGTAGCAGTTTTTTATGCACATTGTTGCCATCTTGCAGGTTTTGTTGGCAACTGGTGGTTTCCATCTCATCTACCTAGAAATTACCAACTCTAAGTTGGTGGAAGTGAAGCATGTAGAGCTTGATCATGCGATTTCTTGTCTTGACATAAACCCAATCGGTGAGAATCTACAATATAGCTCCCTTGCAGCTGTTGGGATGTGGACAGATACAAGTGTGAGGATATTTTCACTCCCTGGCATTGAACTAATTAGGAAGGAGAATTTGGGTGAAGTTGTTCCTCGTTCTGTTCTGCTGTGTACTATTGAAGAGGTATGCTCTTCATGTTGCTTTTCCATGAAAGAAAATTGGACCGTCGCCAGTAATATCTTCCTTGGTCTTCTTTTCAGGTGTCGTACTTGTTCTGTGCTCTTGGAGATGGTCACCTCTTTAGTTTTGTGTTGAACATAAGTACATGTGAACTATCAGATAGAAGCAGGGTCTCCTTGGGGACACAACCAATCAGCCTCTGTAAATTCTCATCTCATGATAGAACTCATGTGTTGGCTGCATCAGATAGGCCAACTATCATATGCAGCAGTGACAAGAAGTTACTCTATAGTTATGTCAACTTGAAAGAAATGAACCACGTGTGCCCTTTTAATACAGTTATTTTTCCAGAAAGGTCCCTCCCTCCCTCATGTTGTGCACGTGTGCACCTATTGTTTTTATCTCTTTGGATAAAATAGTTCCTTGGATTTGCATTAAGCTATTTCTTGCTGTCACAGCATTGCGATAGCTAAAGAAGCTGAACTTTCAATCGGTGCAATTAATTACTCCAGAAAGCCTCATATCCACACAATCCCCTTGAATGAACATGCACGCCGCATCTGTCACCAGGAACAATCTCAAACACTTGCACCCTGCAGTTTCAAGAACAAGTACATGCATGGAGTGAGCGAGACACATTTTGTTAGTCTATTAGACCATCAGACTTTTGGGATTTTATCAACACATACTCTTGATGCTTTTGAATGTGGTTGCTCAATCATCAGTTGTTCATTTTCTGATGATGATAATTTCCACTATTGTGTGGGAACAGCATATGTTTTGCCCATGGAAGATGAACCCACAAAGGTAAGGTTTTATCAGGTTGAGGCCTAATGAACAGCATGCTCTTTGTAAATTTTGACTGCCTTATCCGGAATTACTGTCTCATGAATTCATCTGATGAAACTAGTAATGGCTTCCTTCTTTGCTTCTTTATTAAATATTCTTGTGACAAGCAAGTAACATACTCCCTCCGTCCCATAATATAAGAGTATGTTATGGGACGGAGGGAGTACCTATTATTGACTGGATGGAATGAATCATGTCAAACTTCAGCAACGTGGATTACCTTTTCTTTTCTGGTAGAAGTTTTAGGTTCTTATGACTTGTATCTAGTCACTTGTCAAGTATCGGTGCTGTGCAATATGAACCACAGAAACTGCGCTTCCTTATCCTTTGTTTGTAATTCTTGTTACACGGAGGTGCATGTAGTCAACCAATGGTGAGTAGTTTTGCAGAATACAGAAATTACATTGAGCATTAGAACTGTTTTTTATGCCTATATTGATCCAACATTTTCTCCTGCACTTAACTTCTCCGTTTTGGTATCAATGCAACCTGACATAGGGGCGGATCCTGGTTTTTTTAGTTAAAGAAGGGAAGTTACAACTAATCAGAGCGAAGGATACCAAAGGAGCTGTCTATTCGCTTAAATCATTCAATGGGAAATTATTGGCTGCTATTAATCAGAAGATCAGATTGTACTAGTGGGTGCAGCGAAATGATAGGTCACATGTACTACAATTTGAGTGTGCCCATGATGGCCAAGTATTATCTTTGTATACTCAAACACGTGGTGATTTCATCTTGGTTGGAGACATGATGAGATCATTATCGTTGCTGATATACAAGGTATGACCACACTTTTCATTTGATACTTGTTTAAGGATAACTGCAATTCCTCTTAATCCTAAAATAAGTTCACCGACGTTTCTGCATCACACTGGTTACTGTTGTTTTCTTCTTATTGGGCAGCAGGAAGAAGGCAAGATTGAAGAGGTGGCTAGGGATTTAAACACAAACTGGATGACTGCAGTTGAGATGCTGGATGATGATATTTATATTGGTGCAGACAATTGCTGTAACCTGTTTACCGTGTGCAAGTCCCCATATGGGTTCCTTGAGCCCGTTGGGGAGTACCATCTGGGGGACGTGGTGAATAGGTTGCATCACGGTTCTCTGGTTATGCACCACGCAGATTCGGGGACAGGCCAGTTTCTTTCAGTCATCTTTGGCACGGTCAATGGCGCCATCGGTGTGATTGTCTCCCTTCCTTATGACCTACTCCTTCCGTTTGGAATTACTTGTCTTGAAAATGGATGTATCTAGAACTAAATAGTTCTAGATACATCCATTTTCAAGACAAGTAATTCCGAACGGAGGGAGTATATGCGTTCCTAGAGAAGCTGCAGTCCGTCCTTGTGAATTTCGTCAAGGGTGTTGGTAACCTTAGCCATGCACAATGGCGGTCATTCTGTAACGCCAGGAGGACCAGTTCTGCCCGGAACTTCGTGGATGGTGATCTGATTGAATCTTTCTTCAGTCTGAGCCCAAGCCAGATGGTGGAGGTTGCGTGCGCGATGGGTGTCCCTCCGGTTGAGCTGTATAAGAAAGTGCAGGAGTTGACCAATCTACACTAGTACTCCCTCCGTAAACTAATATAAAAGCGTTTAGAATACTAAAATAGTGATCTAAACACTCTTATATTAGTTTACAGAGGGAGTAATAAGTAACAAGCATAGCAACGTACAGTACTCTAGCTGCCTACCGTCATGTATAGCTCTACTGAATATTCCTACTATTAACTCGTTGCCAGCGTGGTACAGTAGAATAGATGCATGCTAAAGGTGATATTTCCAGTTCTGGGCCCAACTTGGCCGCTCAATTGCTGGTAACCCAATGTTGTAGATGCAGGTAACAGCCTTAGTCTAATTCCTTCCTTTTTGCTTTATTGTTGGAGAGAAATTTGGTTGTAGCTAAGGAGATTGTACATTTGGTTACACTTCTGAAACAAAGTCATACTGTTGTAGACCACTCTGTTCGTGTGATGCATCGGCCATCGGGTGAAAACTTATGGGACCGTTCGGCCTCTGAACCCTGATCTCGTCGCCCCTCTGCTATTCAATTAAAACTTGCTGTGCAGCCTTTTCGTCAAAAAAAAAAATTTGTTGTGGATGAGCATGCGCTTTCTTGTGAAGCCATGCTCATGCACCAAACAAGGCGTGCTTCGGTACACCTGTATTTACATAAGTTTACAATTGACGCAACAGATCTACGTATAGATCAAAACTTTACTAAAATCACATGTTAGAGCAACTCCAACGTGCTGATCCATTTCGTCAGGCGCGTATCCATTTAGGTTGGCGCAGATAGAAAAGTCAGGCCAACGCGTCGGCGCGGACAGAAAAGTCAGAGCAACGTGGCGACCCGTAAAAGTCAGGCCAACGCGTCGGCACGGACAGAAAAGTCAGGGCAACGTGGCGACCCAAACGGGCGCACTTCTGCTTTTCGTCTACTTGCCCACCCATTTCTGGCCCAATTTTAAGCCTGATTTGCGTCTGCGCGGACATGAGGCGGACACGCGTAGCACACGTCAACTACTCCCCCTGGCCTGTCAGTCGGTGGCAAAGCGTCCACCATTTCCCTCCACTTTCTCAAAACCCTTCGGCCGCTCGCCATGGACGACGCCCTCGATGCTGCCGCCAGCCCGCCTCCCTCGCCTCGTCCGACATCACCTCCGCCCCCTCCGGCAAAGGCAAGCCCTACGCCTCCCGCAAGACCGCCGCGGCGCCCAAGAAGAAGAAGCAGCTGACGCCCGAGGAGCGGCCCCTGGAGTCGGCCAAGTGGAAGGGCCGGATGCATGCGGCTGACGCAAGGGACGAAGCAGTGGCCGCTGCCGTGCAGCAGGAGGAAACCAACGCCCGAGTCGCGGCGGCAACGAGGGAGGCCCTGATCTACCTAGAGTTAAACCCTGGCCAGCACGGGCTCGTCAACGCCGCCGTGGCCGCGACCAGCACTGGCTCATCCGCGTTTTCTTGGATGATGCTGCCAGAGTCGTCGCGCGCGTCGGCGACGCAGCCGATTCCCGGCTTCCACGTCTATTCGCAAGCCTCCCGGCTCTCCCGGGAATGCTCGCCGGAGGTGAGCGTGGTGGTGCCTTCCACGCCCGTGCCCGTGCCCATCGACCTCAACGCCACACCGGTGGCCAGTGCCTCATCATCCGGAGGCGCGAGGAAACACACGCGGGAGATGCCCGCCGGCGTGCTCCCCGGCGCCTGCAACCTGTTCAACAGAATGTCGGCGGACGATGACGAGGAAATGGCCAACCGTTTCATGGAGAGCATCATCTTCGAGGGTGGTGTGGCGCCCGATAGCTCCGCTCGCGGTGCCGCCGCGGCTGGCTACGATCCCGATGAGACCCAAAGCCAAGACGGCAGAGGGCCGTTCACGCCATCGACCTATGATCAAGCTGCCATGCACGACACCTTCATGGAAGATCAGGTCGGCCTGGACGGCTTCCCGCTCGACCACGAGTTCCCGGAGGACTACGGCCTCAAGGAAGAGGGTGAAATGGACATCGACGGGGAGTCTTTGTTCGGGGACGAGCTCGCCAACCAAGCTGTTCGGGCGAAGCCGAAGCGCAAGAGCAAGCGGACAAAGGCATACACGCCGTCTGAGGACAAGCTCCTTTGTGAGTGTTGAAGGGACATTGGGAAAGACCCCAAGTTCGGGGCCGAGCAAAGGGCATCAACCTTTTGGATTCGTGTCGATCATGAGTTTCATGAATGCAAGAAGTTTGCGCCGTACGAAATGCATAACATGCGCGGGTGGGTGTCCATTTCGAAGCGATGGAGGGTGATACAACAAGAGCGCAACAAGTTTTGTGCCACCCTTAATAGCATCAAGGCATGCCCCATGAGCGGCATCGACATGCAAGACATGGTATACATGCGCCCCTCTTCGTTTCCATTCCCGTTATGCTTGCATATCCATTTTCCCATATGCTTGCATGCTATTTATTTGTAGGCATTCCAAGCTTTGGAGGCATTCAAGGTCCAACATGAAGGCAAGTCCTTCAACCTCTCCCATTGTTGGATGGTCATCAACGGGGAGGAGAAATTCAAGGTGCAATATGCCGCCCTCATGTCGCGTGGGGGGGGGGGAGAAAGCCATGGAGGAGGTTGGGGAGGGCGAGGAGCCACGGCCGCGGTGGAAGACCAACTCCAAGAAGGACGACAAGTGGGATGCAGCGTCGATCGCCTTGCTCGCAACCATGAAGGGCATGATGAGCAAGAAGGACTCAAAGGAGGAGAAGCATCGACAGGACAAGGAAGAGCAAATGAACGCCTTCATGAAGATCCAAATGAGGAGGCTTGAGATGGAGGCAGAGAAGCAAGCGAGGATGCTTGAGATGGAGGCCGAGAAGCAATCCAAGATGCTCGAGATCGAGGCAGCCAATGCCAAGACCAAGGCGAAACAAGTGGCTCTCACTAGCATGACGACGAGGATGGAGACCATGAAGGTGGACCTCAACACGGTGTCGCCGAGGAAGAGGCCATGGTTCGAGAAGATGCAGGCCGACATGCTAAGTTCGACGACAAGTGATCTATGGCGGCGACCGTCATCCCTTTTTTGTATGCCGACAAGTGTGTTGGCATGACCACGGCTGAGATGACGTGGTCAAATTTCCCACCCCTTTTGTGTGCTGGCATAAGTGCCGACCACTGGCAAGTGCACCAGTATGAACTGTGTGGTGGTTTTTTTTAGGCTGGCATTGAATACAGTATTCATAGATCATCGAGATAATTCGTGTAGCTCGACAAGTTCCCGGATGATATCCTTCATGGAAAAGTCATCAGCATCTTACGGCCGGCAAGTTAGGGTAGCTGCACAAGCAAATATGACAAGTTTAAAGTATGCTAGAATGCAATAACTCATGACAGTCAAAATACTTCGTACTTACCGGATATAGTTCCATGTATTTCCTTATTCCGCTCCTCGGAAGCGAACAACTGCGCTTTTAGCCTTTCAATCTCGAGCGTTTGTCGCTCATTCCCGGCTTTGAGCTGGTTGACTTCCTCATCTTTTCGCTTTAGCACGCGATGACCCGCTTGCTCCTGTGATTCGGCATAACGAAGAGCCTCTCGGGCATCTGCTAGATCCTTTTCCAGCTGGCCAACGGTCTCCGCTGCTAACAAGCACACACTGTGTTAAGGTGTAATCCATATGATTTCCAATAAATGGGCATGTTAGATGTACTTACCATGTGCTTCATGGGTGTCAGCCTCCCTGATGTACCGGGGCCACCAACCAGCGTCCACACCCAGGAGGACCCAGCCACCAGTACCAGCACACGCCCTAGGCGCCTGGGCCGCGCCAACTCCTGCTATCATGGGCCGAAATGGGCAAACTCTATCCAGGTGGAGGGATCGACTACTTAAGCCAGGAGGAACGAGACTAGAGTCATCCAGAGGATCAAGGCGAACGGCACTGGCGGCTACCTACTCTCTTTTCCCCTTTCCCATGTTCTTGTGTTCATCCTGTATCAAAGAATTCTTCTCTAATTCATGTAATCTCTTGTACATAAGCTACTACTTCAGAGAGCTAGATCAAGAGAGGATCACTGGTATCTTAACATCTGGTATCAGAGACCATCCTCCACCCTTCCCCGCACCCCAATCTGGCTCTGTTCATGGAAACACGTTGTCTGCATCAAGTTCGAGCCCAGATTGAAGCCATGGATCCCACCATGAAAGATTACATGGAGAAGATCACCAGTTCGATGGAGGAGTTCCGCATCGAGCTTCGCAACAACACGGCGGCGGTGCATGCAAACACCGCCAGGCTGGACGATCTAGTCGCCTGGCGGCCCGATCTGGAGCGCCGCGTCAACCAGCTCAGTGACGCGGTGGCGGATCTCCAGCACAGGCGTGCGCCTGCAGCGGTGGCACTTGGTGTGGAGGCTACGGGACCCCCTCCAGGAGCCCTCCCTTCTCTCAGCCAGCGACCCTCCAGAAGTCGCAAGGTGAGTGCAGGAGCTGCCCCACGGGTCGGATGACCACAGCGACACTTTTCTACACCGGGAGAAGGCGCCGGTGACACCACCGGTGACCCTCCTGGGCATAGGTCAGTGCTCGACCCACTCTCCTGTCCCTGCACCCTCTCCCTTTGCTCATGCCAGTCAACTGCCTGCTGGGTCGGGGCAAGCACATCCTTCTGTTGCGTTTCCGCAATTTAGTGGAGAGGATCCTAAACTCTGGAAAACATTGTGTGAGTAGTACTTCAATATGTTTTTTATCCATTCCTCGTTTTGGGTGCTGATGGCAGCCCTCATTTTTTCTGGATCAGCATCCATTAGGTTGCAATCCATTCAAAACAAGCTTTCGGGGGTCGATTGGGAATCATTTTCTTCTCTCTTGTGTGCTCGTTTTGGACGCGATCGACACCAGTTATCAATTCGTCAATTCTACACCATTCGTCAGACTACATCAGTGGCTGATTACATTGAGAAATTTGAGCTTATTGTTAATCATTTAGCATCCTATTCTGACACCATTCATCCTTACTATTACTTGACTTGTTTTGTCGAGGGCTTCGCGTTGATATCTGGGCGGTGGTACTCATCCAACGACCCCCAGATTTGGACACGGCGTGCTCATTGGCGCTGCTGCAAGAGGAAGTGGTGGACTCGGCGCACCACCACCAACCATCTGCGACGCCGCGTGCCAGGGATGCAACATTTCGGGCCGGCGCTCCCCTCCTGCTGCCTCCTCCACCGCCTCCTCGACAAGTTCCTACTCCAACAAGTATAGCTGCGGTAGATCACCGTGGTGTAGACAACGCACGGGCAGTCAGTGCAAAAATCAAGGCCCTTAGAGACTATCGACGAGCTCGTGGTCTCTGTTTCAAGTTCGGTGAGCGATGGGGCCATGACCACACATGCCCAACTACAGTCCAGCTTCATGTTGTGGAGGAACTACTGGAACTTTTTAATGCGGAGGCAAGTGCAGAAGAGGATTCCCAGCATGACAATGAAACAGTTTGTGCCATCTCTAAACAAGCACTTACTGGAGAAGTGTCATCTCGAGCATTTCAGTTGCACGCATGGATCCAAGGGCACGAGGTTCTCACGCTCGTTGATTCTGGCAGTTCGACCTCCTTCCTCAACAGTCACCTGGCAGCGGAAATGGAGGGTGTTCAACACATGCGCAAACCTTGTCGAGTAAAATTGGCTGATGGAGGCGAGCTCTCATGCTCTCAGTGGCTTCCCAACTGTGCTTGGTCCTCTCAGGGTCATGACTTTTCCACTGACATGAAAATTCTCTCGCTGGGCACTTATGATGCCATATTGGGGATGGACTGGTTGGAAGCACACAACCCAATGACTGTTGATTGGATAGCCAAATCTACCATAATCAACACTCCAGCCGGTACAGTTCATATTCAGGGGCATTGATACGTCCATTTTGCATCATGCTTTTATATCGATATTTATTGCATTATGGGATGTTACTACACATTATGTCACAATACTTATGCCTATTCTCTCTTATTTTACAAGGTTTACAAAAGGAGGGAGAATGCCGGCAGCTGGAATTCTGGGCTGGAAAAGGAGCAAATATTAGAGACCTATTCTGCACAACTCCAAAAGTCATGAAACTCCACGGAAGTTATTTTTGGAAATAATAAAAAATATTGAGCGGAAGAAATACCAGAGGGGGCTCACACCCTGGCCACGAGGGTGGGGGCGCGCCCTGCCCCCCTTGGCGCGCCCCCTGCCTCGTGGGCCCCCTGGTGGCCCTCTGGTGGCCATCTTCTCCTATATGAAGTCTTTCGTCCGAAGAAAAATAATAAGCAAGCTTTCGGGACGAGACTCCGCCGCCACGAGGCGGAACCTTGGCGGAACCAATCTAGGGCTCTGGCGGAGCTGTTCTGCCGGGGACACTTCCCTCCGGGAGGGGGAAATCATCGCCATCATCATCACTGATAACCCACAAGTATAGGGGATCGCAATAGTTTTCGATAAGTAAGAGTGTCGAACCCAACGAGGAGCTAAAGGTAGAACAAATATTCTCTCAAGTTCTATCGACCACCGATACAACTCTACGCACGCTTGACGTTCGCTTTACCTAGAACAAGTATGAAACTAGAAGTACTTTGTAGGTGTTTTTGGGTAAGCTTGCAAGAAAGTAAAGAGCACTTAAATAAAGACTAGGGGCCGTTTAGATAAAGACACAACTAAATTAGTTTTAGTAAAGAGCTTTTGTCAACAAGAAGGTTATTTGTCCCTAGGCAATCGATAACTAGACCGGTAATCATTATTGCAATTTTATTTGAGGGAGAGGCATAAGCTAACATACTTTCTCTACTTGGATCATATGCACTTATGATTGGAACTCTAGCAAGCATCCGCAACTACTAAAGATCATTAAGGTAAAACCCAACCATAGCATTAAGTATCAAGTCCCCTTTATCCCATACGCAAACAACCTACTTACTCGGGTATGTGCTTCTGTCACTCACGCCACCCACCATAAGCAAATCATAAACATATTGCAACACCCTACAGCGGGAATCCCTCACGCTTGCGCGACACAGAGAGCACCATAGGACAGCACCAATAATAAAACATGCAACTCAAACCAATCTTGATCATCAAATAGCCCATAGGACAAAATGGATCTACTCAAACATCATAGGATAGCCATACATCATTGGGAAGTAACATATAGCGTTGAGCACCATGTTTAAGTAGAGATTACAGCGGGTAAGAGAGAGGCTACACCGCTGCATAGAGGGGGAAGAGTTGGTGATGATGGCGGTGAAGTTGTTGGTGAAGATGGTGGTGATGATGGCCCCGGCAGCGCTCCGGCGCCACCGGAAGCAAGGGGGAGAAGGCCCCCCTTCTTCTTCTTCTTCCTTGACCTCCTCCCTAGATGGGAGAAGGGTTTCCCCTCTGGTCCTTGGCTCCCATGGCGTGGGAGGGGAGAGAGCCCCTCCGAGATTGGGTCTATCTCTCTGTCTCTCTCTGGTTTTGCGTTCTCTTCTGGCTCTGTTTCACCATTTTGTGTATATATGGAGATCCGTAACTCCGATTGGCCTGAAACCTTTGCCGTGATTTTTTCCCGAAAATTAGCTTTCTTGCGGCAAAAGAAGAGCGTCAACTGCCTTACGGGTGGCTCGCGAGGGTAGGGGGCGCGCCCTGGGGGGGGGGGGCGCCCCCTACCTCGTGCCCACCTCGGACACTGGTTCGCGTTAATTTTCCTTCCAGATTTTCCATATTTTCCATAAATAAGCTCCGTCCATTTTTATCCCGTTTGGACTCCGTTTGATATGGATATTCTGTGAAACCAAAACATGCAAATGCGAGAACTGCACGGGCACTGGATCAATATGTTAGTCCCAAAAATAGTATAAAAAGTTGCCAAAAAGTATATGGAAGTTGTAGAATATTGGCATGGAACAATAAAAAATTATAGATACAACAGAGACGTATCAGCATCCCCAAGCTTAATTCCTGCTCGTCCTCGAGTAAGTAAATGATAAAAAAGATAATTTTTGATGTGGAATGCTACCTAGCATAATCTTGATCATATGTCTAATCATGGCATGAATATTAAGACACGAGTGATTCAAAGCAATAATCTATCCTTTGACATAAAAACAATAATACTTCAATCATACCAACCAAGCAATTATGTCTTATTGAAATAACATAGCCAAAGAAAGCTCATCCCTACAAATTCATATAGTCTGGCTATGCTCCATCTTCACCACACAAAGCATTCACATCATGCACAACCCCGATGACAAGCCAAGCAATTGTTTCATACTTTTGACGTTTCTCAAACCTTTTCAACTTTCACGCAATACATGAGCGTGAGCCATGGACATAGCACTATAGGTGGAATAGAATATGATGATGGGGGTTATGTGGAGAAGAAAAAAAAGGAGAAAGTCTCACATCAACTAGGCGTATCAACGGGCTATGGAGATGCCTATTAATAGATATCAATGTGAGGAGTAGGGATTGCCATGCAACGGATGCACTAGAGCTATAAGTATATGAAAGCTCGAACTGAAACTAAGTGGGTGTGCATCCAACTTGCTTGCTCATGAAGGCCTAGGGCATTTGAGGAAGCCCATCATTGGAATATACAAGCCAAGTTCTATAATGAAAATTCCCACTAGTATATGAAAGTGATAACTCAAGAGACTCTCTATATGAAGAACATTGTGCTACTTTGAAGCACAAGTGTGGTAAAAGGATAGTAACATTGCCCCTTCTCTCTTTTTCTCTCATTTTCTTGGCGGGCTTCTTTGGCCTCTTTTTTTTATTTGAGCTTCTTTGGCCTCTTTTATTTTTTGTAAAGTCCGGAGTCTCATCCCGACTTATGGGGGAATCATAGTCTCCATCATCCCTTCCTCACTGGGGAAATGCTCTAATAATGATGATCATCACACTTTTATTTACTTACAACTCGATATCTAGAACAAAGATATGACTCTATATGAATGCCTCCAGCGGTGTACCGGGATGTGCAATGATCTAGCATAGCAATGACATCAAAAAACGGACAAGCCATGAAAACATCATGCTAGCTATCTTACGATCATGCAAAGTGATATGAAAATGAATGCTCAAGTCATGTATATGATGATGATGGAAGTTGCATGGCAATATATCTCAGAATGGCTATGGAAATTCCATGATAGGTAGTTATGGTGGCTGTTTTGAGGAAGGTATATGGTGGGTTCATGGTACCGGCGAAAGTTGCGCGGTACTACAGAGGCTAGCAATGGTGGAAGGGTGAGAGTGCGTATAATCCATGGACTCAACATTAGTCATAAATAACTCACATACTTATTGCAAAAATCTATTAGTCATCAAAACAAAGTACTACGCGCATGCTCCTAGGGGGATAGATTGGTAGGAAAAGACCATCGATCGTCCCCGACCGCCACTCATAAGGAAGACAATCAATGAACACCTCATGGTTCGACTTCGTTACATAACGGTTCACCATACGTGCATGCTACGGGACTTGAAAACCTCAACACAAGTATTTCTCAATTTCACAATTACTCAACTAGCACAACTCTAATATCACCATCTTTATATCGCAAAACTATTGCAAGGAATCAAACATATCATATTCAGCGATCTACAAGTTTTATGTAGGATTTTATGACTAACCATGTGAATGACCAGTTCCTGTCATCTCTCTAAATAGGTATAAGTGAAGCAAGAGAGTTTAATTCTTTCTACAAAATATATGCCCACGCTCTAACAAATATTAGTGAAGCAAAAGAGCATTCTACAAATGGCGGTTGTCTAAGTGAAGAGAAACAGGCAATCCAAACTTCAAATGATACAAGTGAAGCACATGAAGCATTCTATAAAGCCATACTCAAAAGATATAAGTGAAGTGCGAAGAGCATTATATAAATCAACTAAGGACCATCTCATACCAGCATGGTGCATAAAATAAAAGTGAAAACTAAATGCAAAATACGCTCCAAGATTTGCACATATCACATGAATGAAACGAATCCGAAAACATACCGATATTTGTTGAAGAAAGAGGGGATGCCTTCCCAGCATCCCCAAGCTTAGATGCTTGAGTCTCCTTGAATATTTACTTGGGGTGCCTCGTGCATCCCCAAGCTTGAGCTCTTGCCTCTCTTCCTTCTTCTCACATCGAAACCTTCTCAATCATCGAACACTTCATCCACACAAAACTTCAACAGAAAACTCGGTAAGATCCGTTAGTATAATAAAGCAAATCACTACTCTAAATACTATTGCAAACCAATTCATATTTTTTTTTGCATTTTGTCTGCTTTAATATAACTTTTTCATGGCTTAATCCACTGATATAAATTGATAGTTTCATCAAAGCAAGCGAACTATGCATCAAAAACAGAATCTGTCTAAAACAGAACAGTCTGTAATAATCTGAAAATTCACCATGCTTATGATACTTGAAAAGTTCTGCCAAAATTAGGAAAAATAAACAATTTGTACAGAAAGACAGTGCAAAAAGAATCAGAACCATTTGACGTTCCAGTAAAAAATTAAAATTCACGCACTACAGCCAAAGTTTCTGTCCTGCACCGTACAAACCAACAAGCATCGCAAACATCCTAAAGGCAAACCTTGGCACATTATTTTTATAATACAATGGAATTGTACAAGGGTATAATTATTTTTATTGAAAAGTTTCTATAATCAAGATTCACAAAGTTTCCGTGAGCATGAACAAAGTTCAAGGCTAGCTCCCACTTCAACAATGCTTGTCTCTCTCACTTTCACTTTCCTTTTTGAAAAAGTTTTGGGTTCCCCTCTTTATTTTTTTTGTTTTTAAACTATATGAAAGCACTCAACAGAAATAAATGACTCTCTAAAACTTCCGGGTTGTCTCCCTGGCAGCGCTTTCTTTAAAGCCATTAAGCTAGGCATATAGTGCTCAAGTAATGAATCCATCCGGATCCCAAGGTATACCAAAGCCAATTTTAATTAGCAATGATTTGTAATTTAGTAGTGAGCACAAGGTAACATATATCAAGAAATGACGAAGCCTAACTCTATTCCTATGCATCGGCATGTCATAAAAGAACAATTCATGCACACCTAGTAAAGGCCAATGCATAGTATAAGCAGTTTCTTTGCAATTTTATCGTGTTGGAAACATAGAGAGGTGGAGATATAGTTCCTCTCTCATAATAATTGCAAGTAGGAGCAGCAAGCACATGCATATTATATCTATCTGTCGGGGAAGCTGATCGTGACCCACGAACACCTATGGGACCGGCGGACCGAGTCCCTTTTGGTTCGGTGGGGGGCGGAGATTGCACGAAGAGCAGATCGGCGATGCACACGAGCAGTTTTACCCAGCTCGAGCTCTCCGAGAGATAATACTCCTACTGCTGCTTGTCTGATTATATTGTGTTCTTGCTAGGGAGCAATGAGAGCTACAAAACCTAGCTTGAGTGTCTCTAGTCTCGAATGAGTCAAACCAGCCGAACCGAACCGAACCCCTTCTACGTTGCGCATGGGCCTCCTTTTATAGGCTCAAAGGGGTCACCACAAGTGGCAACGTAGATGAGGGTACAAATGGAAAAACAGTAGTTGGTACACCGACTTGTACAGTGTACTCTACCTAACTCTGACGGCAAGGGACAAAAGCAATAAATGCCCGTCCATGTCGCCTAAATAGTGCAGAAAGGGACCGTCAGGGGCGCCACCGCTCGCCACGATGGCACCCCTGTCAGCGCCGCTTATCGCTGCTCTCCGCTGGCCGCACAGCCTCTTGACACGCACGCCTGGAATGGCTCCGTGGCGACACGTTGGTGGATGAGCTGGAGCGGAGATGAAGAGAGGTTGCCTGCCGCGGCAAGCACCTTGCCGCGGCTGAATCCTTGTCGCGCTCGGGAGCTTGTCGCTCACCAAGCCTTCCCGGCAAGCTCCTCTTGTTGGGGTCTTGTCTTCTGTGTGCCTTGAGCGGCCTTCTCGGCAAGCTCTTCTTGCCGGGGTCTTGTCTTCTTGGCTTCAATACTTTGTTCTTGAATGGCTCCAAAGGAACCACTGGGGACCTTGGCGGTCACTAGGCAGCCCTGCCGCGGGGTGCTGCAACTGCCCGTGCACGAGTTCGGGATACTAGGGTACCCCTACTCTAGTACACCGACACTATCAAAATCATCATGTGCAACGGTAAAAGGCAACCCATCAATATAATCCTTAATAAGAGAAAACTTCTCCGATATAGTGTAATTTGGAGAATTCAAAAAGATAATAGGACTATCATGCGTGGGTGCAATAGCAACAATTTCATGTTTAACATAAGGAACTATAGCAAGTTCATCTCCATAAGAATAATTCATATTTGCATCTTGACCACAAGCATAGCAAGCATCATCAGAAAGGGATATTTCAAGAGAATCAATGGGATCATAACAGTCATCATAGCAATCATCCTTCGGTAAGCACGAAGGGGAATTAAACAATGTATGAGTTGAAGAGTTACTCTCATTAGAAGGTGGGCACGGGTGATCAATCCGCTCTTCCTCCTTTTGTTCTTCTCTCTCCTCCTCATCTTTTTCATCCAATGAGCTCACAGTTTCATCAACTTCTTCTTCCATAGACTCCTGCAAAATATTAGTCTCTTCTTGGACAGCGGAGTAGTCCTCAATATAAAGTTTAACATAGGCATTAGAAGCATAATTCTCATAACAATATTCAAGTATGGCAAAATTTTCAGATTTGTAAAGAGTAGTATCATACTTTTCAATCAACGAGCAATTTCATAAGCACCCTTAAAAGCAACAAATTATTCAGTTTGTTGAACATCATAGTAATTATAAACACCCTTAGCATACGAAGATACGATTCCGTTATCACTAAAGTCACATTGGTAGGGAAGGTGTTTCTTAGGGTTTTCAGAACAACAAGTAAATTAATATATTTCACATAAATTCCAAGCATAGCATTGCATAGTATTAATTTGATGCTGTAAAAGTTTCCCTTTTTCAGATATACGGTGTCGCACATAACAAGCATGCTCATCTACAAATTTGCCCTCAACTAAGCTAGTTGGGGTTTCAGCACGAGCACAAAGGGATCGAAGATGATCCAAGTAATAAGCTTCAGCAGTGTGATAGATTTTGAGTGGTTCTTCAACCATTGGTTCCGTAGGTACAACTAATTTTTTTGGTATTTTGCGTTTCCTACCCATAACTGAAGATAGAAAACAACTAAGAACAGCAAATAAAAATTACTTAGTGATAAAGCAAACAAGCACACACGAGAATATTCACCCCACGCTATTGCTCCCCGGCAACGGTGCCAGAAAAAGGTCTTAATATCCCACAAGTATAGGGGATCGCAACAGTTTTCGATAAGTAAGAGTGTCGAACCCAACGAGGAGCTAAAGGTAGAACAAATATTCCCTCAAGTTCTATTGACCACCGATACAACTCTACGCACGCTTGACGTTCGCTTTACCTAGAACAAGTATGAAACTAGAAGTACTTTGTAGGTGTTTTTGGGTAAGCTTGCAAGAAAGTAAAGAGCACATAAATAAAGACTAGGGGCTGTTTAGATAAAGACACAACTAAATTAGTTTTAGTAAAGAGCTTTTGTCAACAAGAAGGTTATTTGTCCCTAGGCAATCGATAACTAGACCGGTAATCATTATTGCAATTTTATTTGAGGGAGAGGCATAAGCTAACATACTTTCTCTACTTGGATCATATGCACTTATGATTGGAACTCTAGCAAGCAACCGCAACTACTAAAGATCATTAAGGTAAAACCCAACCATAGCATTAAGTATCAAGTCCCCTTTATCCCATACGCAAACAACCTACTTACTCAAGGTGCGTGCTACATCACTCACGCCACCCACCATAAGCAAATCATAAACATATTGCAACACCCTACAGCGGAAATCCCTCACGCTTGCGCGACACGGAGAGCACCATAGGACAGCACCAATAATAAAACATGCAACTCAAACCATTCTTGATCATCAAATAGCCCATAGGACAAAACGGATCTACTCAAACATCATAGGATAGCCATACATCATTGGGAAATAATATATAGCGTTGAGCACCATGTTTAAGTAGAAATTACAGCGGGTAAGAGAGAGGTTACACCACTGCATAGAGGGGGAAGAGTTGGTGATGATGGCGGTGAAGTTGTTGGTGAAGATGGCGGTGATGATGATGGCCCCGGCAGCGCTCCGGCACCACCGGAAGCAAGGGGGAGAGGGCCCCCCTTCTTCTTCTTCTTCCTTGACCTCCTCCCTAGATGGGAGAAGGGTTTCCCCTCTGGTCCTTGGCTCCCATGGAGTGGGAGGGGCGAGAGCCCCTCCGAGATTGGATCTATCTCTCTGTCTCTCTCTGGTTCTGCGTTCTCTTCTGGCTCTATTTCACCGTTTCGTGTATATATGGAGATCTGTAACTCCGATTGGCCTGAAACCTTCGCCGTGATTTTTTTTCCGAAAATTAGCTTTCTTGCGGCAAAAGAAGAGTGTCAACCGCCTTACGGGTGGCTCACGAGGGTAGGGGCGCGCCCTGGGGGGGGGCCCTACCTCGTGCCCACCTCGGACACTGGTTCGCGTTGATTTTCCTTCCATATTTTCCAAAAATAAGCTCCTTCCGTTTTTATCCTGTTTGGACTCCGTTTGATATGGATATTCTGCGAAACCAAAAAAATGCAACAGACAGGAACTGGCACTGGGCACTGGATCAATATGTTAGTCCCAAAAATAGTATAAAAAGTTGCCAAAAAGTACATGGAAGTTGTAGAATATTGGCATGGAACAATAAAAAATTATAGATACGACGGAGACGTATCAATCACCATTGCTCCTCTCATCGGGAGGGGGCCAATCTCCATCAACATCTTCAACAGCACCATCTCCTCTCAAACCCTAGTTCATCTCCTGCATCCAATTCTTGTCTCTAAGTCTGGGATTGGTGCCTGTAGGTTGCTAGTAGTGTTGATTACTCCTTGTAGTTGATGCTAGTTGGTTTATTTGGTGGAAGATCATATGTTAAGATCTTATATGCATATTAATACTCCTCTTATTATGAACATGAATACGCTTTGTGCCTAGTTACGTTTGTTCCTGAGGACATGGGAGAAGTCTTGCTATTAGTAGTCATGTGAATTTGGTATTCGTTCGATATTTTGATGAGATGTATGTTGTCTCTCCTCTAGTGGTGTTATGTGAACGTCGACTACATGACACTTCACCATTGTTTGGGCCTAGAGGAAGGCATTGCGAAGTAATAAGTAGATGATGGGTTGCTAGAGTGATAGAAGCTTAAACCCTAGTTTATGCGTTGCTTCGTAAGGGGCTGATTTGGATCCATATGTTTCATGCTATGGTTAGGTTTACCTTAATACTTCTTTTGTAGTTGCGGATGCTTGCAATAGGGGTTAATCATAAGTGGTATGCTTGTCCAAGTAAGGACAACACCCAAGCACTGGTCCACCCACATGTCAAATTATCAAAGTACCGAACGCGAATCATATGAACGTGATGAAAACTAGCTTGACGATAATTCCCATGTGTCCTCGGGAGCGCTTTTCTCTATATAAGAGTTTGTCCAGGCTGTTCCTTTGCTACAAAAAGGATTGGGCCACCTTGCTGCACTTTATTTACTTTTATTACTTGTTGCTTGTTACAAATTATCTTATCACAAAACCATCTGTTACCTATAATTTCAGTGCTTGCAGAGAATACCTTGCTGAAAACCGCTTATCATTTCCTTCTGCTCCTCGTTGGGTTCGACACTCTTACTTATCGAAAGGACTACGATAGATTCCCTATACTTGTGGGTCATCAAGACTCTTTTCTGGCGCCGTTGCCGGGGAGCGAAGCGCCTTTGGTAAGGAAAAAAATTTATATAGTGTGCTGAAATTACTGTCACTTGTTACTATGGAAAGTAATCCTCGGAGGGGCTTGTTCGGGGTATCTTCACCTCGACCAGTAGAGCAAAGAGTTGCTCCTCAACCTACTGAACCTACTGAAAAATAAAATGTCTACTTTGAAATTCCTTCGGGTATGGTAGAAAAACTGCTAGCTAATCCTTTTGCAGGAGATGGCACATTACATCCTGATGAGCACCTAATCTATGTGGATGAGGTTTGTGGATTATTTAAGCTTGCTGGTATGCCCGATGATGTTATCAAGAAGAAGGTCTTCCCTTGATCTTTGAAGGGAGATGCATTGACATGGTATAGGCTATGTGATGATATGGGATCATGGAACTACAAACGATTGAAATTGGAATTTCATCAGAAGTTTTATCCTATGCATCTTGTTCACCGTGATCGTAATTATATATATAATTTTTGGCCTCGCGAAGGATAAAGCATCGCTCAAGCTTGGGGTAGGCTTAAATCAATGTTATATTGATGCCCCAATCATAAGCTCTCAAGAGAAATGATTATTCAAAAAATTTATGCTCGGCTTTCTGACAACAATCGCACCATGCTCGATACTTCTTGTGTTGGCTCTTTGATATGAAGACTATTGAATTCAAATGGGATTTATTGGAAAGAGTTAAATGCAACTCTGAATATTGGGACCTCGACGAAGGTAAGGAGTCAGGTATGACACCTAAGTTTGATTGTGTGAAATCTTTTATGGATACCGATGTTTTCCGTAAATTTAGCACTAAATATGGACTTGACTCTAAGATAGTGGCTTCTTTCTGTGAATCTTTTGCTACTCATGTTGATCTCCCTAAGGAGAAGTGGTTTAAATATCATCCTCCCATAGAAGTAAAAGTAGCTGCACCTATTAAAGTTGAAGAAAAGACTATCACTTATAATGATCCTATTGTTCCTACTGCTTATGTTGAGAAACCACCTTTCCCTGTTAGAACAAAGGATCATGCTAAAGCTTCAACTATGGTCGTAAAAGCAATATTAGAACTTATACACCTCCTGAGCAAGTTAAATTTGAACCTAATATTGCTATTGTTAAAGATCTCTTGGCTGATAATATTGATGGGCATGTTATTTATTTCTGTGATGAAACTGCTAGAATTGATAAACCTTGTGCTAAAGATAAACATAGACCTATGGTAGGCATGCATGTTATTTCTGTTTAGGAGATCATTGTTATCATGGCTTGTGTTATATGGGTGCTAGTGCTACTGCAATACCTATTGACTTATACAAAGAAATTATGCATGATATCGCACCTACTGAGTTAGAAGAAATTGATGTTACAATTAAGCTTGCCAATAGAGATACTATATCACCAATTGGGGTTGTTACAGATGTTGAAGTCTTGTGTGAGAAAACTAAATATCCTGCTGATTTTCTCGTTCTTGGTTCCCCACAAGATAGCTTTTGTCCCATTATATTTGGTAGACCCTTCTTAAACACTGTTAATGCTAGGATAGACTGCTAAAAGGATGTTGTTACTATTGGTTTAGGTGATATGTCTCATCAGTTCAACTTCTCTAAATTTCGTAGACAACACCGTGAAGAGGAACTGCCTAGTAAGGATGAAATTATTGGTCTTGCTTCTATTGCCGTACCTCCTAGTGATCCTTTGGAACAATATTTGCTAGACCATGAAAATGATATGTTTATGAATGAAAGAAGGGAAATGGATGAAGTTTTCTTTAAACAGGGTCCTATTCTGAAAAATAACTTGCCTGTTGAAATCTTAGGGGATCCTCCTCCACCCAAGGGTGATCCCGTGTTTGAGCTTAAACCATTACCTGATACTCTTAAATATGCTTATCTTGATGAAAAGAAGATATATCCTGTTATTATTAGTGCTAACCTTTCAGAGAAGGAGGAAGAAAAATTATTGAAAACTCTGAAGAAGCACCGTGCTGCTATTGGATATACTCTTGACGATCTTAAGGGCATTAGTCCCACTCTATGTCAACACAAAATAAATTTGAAGAAAGATGCCAAACCAGTTATTGATCATCAACAAGGCTGAATCCTAAAATGAAAGAAGTGGTAAGAAAGGAAATACTAAAGCTCCTTGAGTCAGTGGGTAAGTCCTGTCCATTGTGTTCCTAAGAAGGGAGGTATTACTGTCGTTCCTAATGATAAAGATGAATTGATTCCGCAAGGAATTATTACAGGTTACAGAATGGTAATTGATTTCCAGAAATTAAATAAGGCTACTAAAAAAGATCATTACCCCTTACCTTTTATTGATCAAATGCTAGAAAGATTATCCAAACATGCACACTTTTGCATTCTAGATGGTTATTCTGGTTTCTCTCAAATATCTATGTCAGCTGATGATCAAGCTAAGACCACTTTTACTTGCCCTTTCGGTACTTTTGCTTATAGACGTATGCCTTTTGGTTTATGTAATGCACCTGCTACCTTTCAAAGATGCATGATGGCTATATTCTCTGACTTTTGTGAAAATATTTGTGAGGTTTTCATGGACGATTTCTCCATTTATGGATCCTCTTTTGATGATTGCTTAAGCAACCTTGTTCGAGTTCTGCAGAGATGTGAAGAAACTAACCTTGTCTTGAATTGGGAGAAGTGCCACTTCATGGTTAATGAAGGTATTGTCTTGGGGCATAAAATTTCTGAAAGGGGCATTGAAGTTGATAAAGCTAAAGTTGATGCTATTGAAAAGATGCCGTGTCCCAAGGACATCAAAGGTATAAGAAGTTTCCTTGGTCATGCCGGCTTTTATAGGAGGTTCATTAAGGACTTCTCAAAAATTTCTCGGCCTCTGACTAATTTATTACAAAAATATATACCATTTGTCTTTCATGATGATTGTGTAGAAGCATTTGAAATACTTAAGAAAGCATTGATCTCTGCACCTATTGTTCAACCACCTGATTGGAATTTACGTTTTGAAATTATGTGTGATGCTAGTGATTATGCCGTAGGCGCTGTTCTAGGGCAAAGAGTTGATAAGAAATTAAATGTTATTCAATATGCTAGTAAAACTCTAGACAATGCCCAGAGAAATTATGCTACTACTGAAAAAGAATTCTTAGCAGTTGTATTTGCTTGTGATAAGTTCAGACCTTATATTCTTGATTCTAAAGTAACTATTCACACTGATCATGCTGCTATTAAATACCTTATGGAAAAGAAAGATGCTAAACCTAGACTTATTAGATGGGTTCTCTTGCTACAAGAATTTGATTTGCATATTATTGATAGAAAGGAGCTGAGAACCCGTGTTGCAGACAACTTGTCTAGGTTAGAAAATGTTCTTGATGACCCACTACCTATTGATGATAGCTTTCCTGATGAGCAATTAAATGTCATAAATGCTTCTCGTACTGCTCCATGGTATGCTGATTATGCTAATTACATTGTTGCTAAATTTATACCACCTAGTTTCACATACCAGCAAAAGAAAAAGTTTTTCTGTGATTTAAGACATTACTTCTGGGATGACCCACATCTTTATAAAGAAGGAGTAGATGGTGTTATTAGGCGTTGTGTACCTGAGCATGAACAAGAACAGATCCTACGCAAGTGTCACTCCGAAGCTTATGGAGGACACCACGCTGGAGATAGAACTGCACACAAGGTATTGCAATCCGGCTTTTATTGGCCTACTCTCTTCAAGGATGCCCGTAAGTTTGTCTTATCTTGTGATGAACGTGAAAGAATTGGTAATATTAGTAGACGTCAAGAAATGCCTATGAATTATTCACTTGTTATTGAACCATTTGATATTTGGGGCTTTGATTATATGGGACTGTTTCCTGCCTCTAATGGATATACACATATTTTAGTTGCTGTTGATTACATTACTAAGTGGGTAGTAGCTATTCCAACTAGTAGTGCTGATCATAACACCTCTATTAAGATGCTTAAAGAAGTTATTTTTCCGAGGTTTGGAGTCCCTAGATATCTAATGACTGATGGTGGTTCACATTTTATTCATGGGTGCTTTCTGTAAAATGCTTGCCAAGTATGATGTTAATCATAGAATTGCATCTCCTTATCACCCACGGTCTAGTGGTCAAGTAGAATTGAGTAATTGAGAACTCAAATTAATTTTGTAAAAGACTGTTAATAGATCTAGAAAGAATTGGTCCAAGAAACTGGATGATGCATTATGGGCTTATAGAACTGCATATAAAAATCCTATGGGTATGTCTCCGTATAAAATGGTTTATGGAAAGGCATGTCACTTACCTCTTGAATTAGAACATAAGGCATATTGGGATATTAAAGAGCTCAATTCTGATTTCAAACTTGCCGGTGAGAAGAGGTTATTTGACATTAGCTCACTTGATGAATGGAGAACCCAAGCCTATGAGAATGCCAAGTTGTTTAAAGAAAAAGTTAAAAGATGGCATGACAAAAGAATACAAAAGCATGAGTTTAATGTAGGTGATTATGTATTGCTCTACAACTCTCATTTAAGATTTTTTGTAGGAAAACTTCTCTCTAAATGGGAAGGTCCTTACGTTATCGAGGAGGTCTATCGTTCCGGTGCCATAAAAATCAACAACTTCGAAGGCACAAATCCAAAGGTGGTGAACGGTCAAAGAATCAAACATTATATCTCAGGTAATCCTATAAATGTTGAAACCAATGTTATTGAACCTGTAACACCGGAGGAATACATAAGGGACACTTTTCGGAATGTCTCAGACTCCGAAAAGGGAATAGGTATGTGGTACGGTAAGTAAACCGACTCCAAAATAGTTCTAATGGCAATTTTCTCCGTTTTGGAATATTTAGAAAAATAGAAAAATAAGAAGCAATCCGGGAAGGACACGAGGCCTCCACGAGGGTGGAGGGCGTGCCCTACCCCCCTGGGCGCGCCCCCCGCCTCATGGGCACCTCGTGCGCTCTCCGAACTCCGTTTTCTTGCACGATACGTATTTTGGTCGGTAAAAATTCATTAGATAATCTTCCGAAGGTTTTGACTCCTGCAAATATCCTCTATTTTTGTTTTGAGCTGTTGCTGCTGTAGATTACAGCAAGATGTCTTCTCAAGAGTCAGTCGGGGAGAGCCGGGTGTCTCATCCGGCATCGAGATCAAGGACAAACAGCGATGCTGACCACTTTGGGCCAGCAACAGAGGAAGAGATGGAGGCTGATTTGAAGAGGATAGACGACATGGAGGAGGATCAAGAAGTCACTTCTCGCTTCCGAGCTGGATTCACAATGGGGGAACTACAGAGCTCGGCTATTCCAAACTCGGTTATCCCTTCCAATGTTAGATTTCTTTCTTATGAAAATATGAAGAAGAGTGTCACTTGTTCTCCCGCAGCTATGCAACACCCTTGGGTGCAAGGAGCTTTGGCCGTTACAGGAAAGCTTCGTAAGGAAATAATGGACCTCAAGCAGCAAGTCAATAAGCTCGAGGAGGAGAATCGTATCCTGAGGGGCATCATCGCCAAGAATATCACATCACCATCCCCGAAAAAGGAGACATGATCACATGGGTATGGGCACTCCCCTTGGCAACTGCCAAGCTTGGGGGAGGTGCCCCGGCATCGTATCACCATCACATCCCTATCTTTACCGTTTTTGTTAGTTCGATCCTTTTGGTAATATCTCGATCTAGTAGAATAAAGTTTTTGGTATGATCTAGTTTTGAGTTTTGCTTTATGATCCCTCTATGTAATCGAGTCCGTGAGCTATATAATAAAGATTAGTGTTGAGTCAAGGGCTTGATTATTTTTCCATGATCTTGAGGGAATAAAAGAAAAGATAAAAGAGTAAAAAGAAGCAAAGAGGTCATATTGATCTTATGGAGAGTAATGACTTCACATAGAAAGAGTATGATGATTAAAAGTTGTCGAGAGTTGGCAAACATAGCTTTGGTCATCGTTGCAATTAATAGGAAGTAATAAAGAAAGAGAGGTTTCACATGTAAATATACTATCTTGGACATCTTTTATTATTGTGAGCACTCATTAAAATATGACATGCTAAAGAGTTGATGTTGGACAAGGAAGACAACGTAATGGGTTATGTTTTCTTATATCTGAGATAAAGTATATTATCATGGATCATCCAACATGTTGAGCTTGTATTTCCCCCTCATGCTAGCCAAATTCTTTGCACCAAGTAGAGATACTACTTGTGCTTCCAAATACCCTTAAACCTAGTTTTGCCATGAGAGTCCACCATATCTACCCATGGATTGAGTAAGATCCTTCAAGTAAGTTGTCATCGGTGCAAGCAATAAAAATTGCTCTATAAATATGTATGATTGATAAGTGTGGAGGAAATAAGCTTTATACGATCTTGTGATGTGGAAGAAATAAAAGCAACGGACTGCATAATAAAGGTTCATATCACAAGTGGCAATATAAAGTGACATTCTTTCGCATTAAGATTTTGTGCATCCAACCCTGAAAGCGCATGGCAACCTCTACTTCCCTCTGCGAAGGGCCTATCTTTTATTCTTATCTTCTACCTTATGCAAGAGTCATGGTGATCTTCACCTTTCCTTTTTACATTTTATCCTTTGGCAAGCACATCATGTTGGAAAGATCCTGATAGATATATCTAATTGGATGTAAGTTAGCATGAACTATTATTGTTGACATTACCCTTGAGGTAAAAGGTTGGGAGGCGAAACTATAAGCCCCTATCTTTCTCTGTGTCCGATTAAAACTCTGTAACCACAAGTATTGCGTGAGTGTTAGCAATTGTGAAAAGACTAAATGATAGTTGAGTATGTGGACTTGTTGGAAAGCTCTGACATAGACTCTTTCCGATGTTATGATAAATTGGAATTGCTTCAGTGACTGAGATTATAGTTTTTTAGTTCTCAGTAAAGTGTCTGATTCATACTTTGCATTGTGAATAGATTATTACTTGAGCATAAGAAATCATATGACAATATCCATATATGTTGCTGTTATAAGAATAATCATGATGCCATCATGTCTGTATTTTATTTTATCGACACCTCTATCTCTAAACATGTGGACATATTTATCGTTATCGGCTTCCGCTTGAGGACAAGCGAGGTCTAAGCTTGGGGGTGTTGATACGTCCATTTTTCATCATGCTTTTATATCGATATTTATTGCATTATGGGCTGTTATTACACATTATGTCACAATACTTATGCCTATTCTCTCTTATTTTACAAGGTTTACATAAGGAGGAGAATGCCGCAGCTGGAATTCAGAATGGAAAAGGAGCAAATATTAGAGACCTATTCGCACAACTCCAAAACTCCTGAAACTCCACGGAAGTTATTTTTGGAAATAATAAAAAATATTGAACGGAAGAAATACCAGAGGGGGCCCACACCCTGGCCACGAGGCTGGGGGCGCGCCCTACCCCCCTGGGCGCGCCCCCTGCCTCATGGGCCCCCTGGTGGCCCTCTGGTGGCCATCTTCTGCTATATGAATTCTTCCGTCCAAAGAAAAATAATAAGCAAGCTTTCGGGACGAGACTCCGCAGCCACGAGGAGGAACCAATCTAGGGCTCTGGCGGAGCTGTTTTGCTGGGGACACTTCCCTCCGGGAGGGGGAAATCATCGCCATCGTCATCACCAACGCTCCTCTCATCTGGAGGGGGCCAATCTCCATCAACATCTTCACCAGCACCATCTCCTCTCAAACCCTAGTTCATATCTTGTATCCAATTCTTGTCTCTAAGTCTGGGATTGGTACCTGTAGGTTTCTAGTAGTGTTGATTACTCCTTGTAGTTGATGCTAGTTGGTTTATTTGGTGGAAGATCATATGTTCAAATCCTATATGCATATTAATACTCCTCTGATTATGAACATGAATATGCTTTGTGAGTAGTTACGTTTGTTCCTGAGGACATGGGAGAAGTCTTGCTATTAGTAGTCATGTGAATTTGGTATTTGTTCAATATTTTGATGAGATGTATGTTGTCTCTCCTCTAGTGGTGTTATGTGAACATCGACTACATGACACTTCACCATTGTTTGGGCCTAGAGGAAGGCATTGGGAAGTAATAAGTAGATGATGGGTTGCTAGAGTGACAGAAGCTTAAACCCTAGTTTATGCGTTGCTTCGTAAGGGGCTGATTCGAATCCATATGTTTCATGCTATGGTTAGGTTTACCTTAATACTCCTTTTGTAGTTGCGGATGCTTGCAATAGGGGTTAATCATAAGTGGGATGCTTGTCCAAGTAAGGACAGCACCCAAGCACCGGTCCACCCACATATCAAATTATCAAAGTACCGAATGCGAATCATATGAACGTGATGAAAACTAACTTGACGATAATTCCCATGTGTCCTCGGGAGCGCTTTTCTCTATATAAGAGTTTGTCCATGCTTGTCCTTTGCTACAAAAAGGATTCAACCACCTTGCTGCACTTTATTTACTTTTATTACTTGTTGCTTGGTACAAATTATCTTATCATAAAACCATCTGTTACCTATAATTTCAGTGCTTGCAGAGAATACCTTACTGAAAACCGCTTATCATTTACTTCTGCTCCTCGTTGGGTTCGACACTCTTACTTATCAAAAGGAGTACGATAGATCCCCTATACTTGTGGGTCATCAGGCATCAGGTAGATAGATCAAGTTCAGTAATCGACAGTCTCCAACTCCTCAGTCTGCTCAAGCAAGGAGCTGTGTCTCATGTGGTTCATTTGTACCAAGTGGAGCTCACACAAGAAGATCAACGTGCCATGCCAGAAGCTATTGCAATGCTGCTTAAAGAGTTCCCTGATGTGTTTGCAGAACCCAAAGGCCTCCCTCCCCCACGAAAGTGTGACCACCACATACCTCTCATGCCAGGGGCGCAGCCTGTCAATATTCGGCTGTATAGACACAAGCCAGAGCACAAAACGGAGATTGAGAAGCAAATTGAAGAAATGCTCAAGGCTGGAATAATCCAAAGGAGCTCTAGTCCGTTTGCATCCCCAATAATTCTAGTAAAAAAGAAAGACGACACATGGAGGCTCTATATAGACTATCGCCATCTCAACGCAATGATTGTGCTGGCCAAGTTTTCGGTGCCCGTCATTGAAGAAATTCTGGATGAACTCCATATGGCAGTATGGTTCTCCAAACTGGACTTGCGGGCAGGTTATTATCAGATCAGAATGGCTGAAGGGGAGGAGTTCAAAACAACGTTTCACACCCACTCCGGCCACTTCAAGTTCAAAGTGATGTCAATGGGATTGGCTGGAGGACCAGCCACTTTCCTTGGAGCCATACATGATACCTTGGAGACTTTGGATCACAAATGTGTGCTTATGTTCTTTGATGATATCCTCGTATTTAGCAAAACATGGGAAGACCATCTGATTCATTTGCGCCAAGTGTTACAGCTTCTGAGAAGAGATCAATGGAAAGTCAAACTTTCCAAATGTTCTTTTGGACAACAGCAGCTGTCCTACCTGGGTTACACAATTAGTGACAAAGGGGTGGCTACTGATGCAGACAAAGTAAGCGCAATGGAGAAATGGCCACAACCCACTAATGCCAAAGAAGTGCACAACTTCATGGGCCTTGTTGGATATTACAGGCGTTTTGTCCGAGGATTTGGCATCATCGCGCGACCATTATTTCAATTGCTCAAGAAAGGTGTGCCGTTTGTGTGGACAGCGAATACGGAAGAGGCATTCCAGACGCTGAAGAGCAAGCTAGTGGATGCCCCGGTGCTGTCCTTGCCCGATTTCAGCAAGAGTTTTATTGTGGAAACAGATGCTCGTGACACCGGCGTAGGGGCTGTTTTGCAGCAGGATGGCCACCCCATTGCATTTATGAGCAAGCCTCTCAGCCCCAAGTTTCGATAGTTATCCACATACGAGAAAGAGTATCTAGCTATCATCTTGGCAGTCGTCCAGTGGCGTCCATACCTGTAGCATAAGGAGTTCACGATCCTCACTGACCAAAAAAGCCTCATTCACCTGGAAGCACAATGCCTGTCCACTCCATGGAAATAGAAGGCATTCACTAAGTTGCTTGGGTTGCAATACTATATCAGATACAAGAGATGGATTGAAAATGGGGCCGCAGATGCCTTATCATGAGCTAAGCATGCAGAACACGTCTGGGCCGTGTCTGTCTGCCAACCAATTTGGTTACAGGATATTCTGCATAGTTATAACTCAAATCCTCATGCTCAGCGCTTGTTGGAACGGTTGGCAATCCGACCAGATCCTAAGAACAGATTCATAGTAGTGCAAGGGATTCTCAGATTTCGCAACCGTATTTGGCTTGGTGGCACCACAGCACTCCAACAATAGATTATATCAGCCTTTCATGATAGCCCTATGGGCGGACACTCAGGGTTTCCAGCCACCTACAGCAGAGTACGCAAACTCTTTGCATGGCCTAAGATGAAGACACATATCTTGCAATATGTACGATGTTGCCAAGTCTGCCAACAGGCAAAACCAGAGCGGGTGGCCTATCCTGGATTACTGGAACCTTTACTAGTACCAACAGAGTCATGGGAATTAATACCAATGGACTTCATTGATGGATTGCCGCAACCTGGGCAATATAACTGCATTTGGGTCATCGTCGATAAATTCACATAATTTGCTCAGTTTCTGCCCTTGGCTCACCCATATACGACCTCCAAGTACGCCCTGCTCTATATGACACAATTATACAAGAACCATGGGTTCCCCGGGGCTATCATATATGACCGTAGTACGCCCTGTTCACAAGCCATTTTTGGCAAGAATTGTTCAAGTATGATGGGACAACATTGAAGATGAGCTCAACCAATCACCCACAGACGGATGGACAGATCAAACGAGTAAATCAATGCCTGGAAACCTTCCTTCGCTATTTCACAATGCATGCCCGAAGATATGGAGTTTCTAGATTCCCTTGGCGTAGTTCTGGTACAACTCTTGAGAGCATTCGGCAATAGGTATGTCTCCCATCCGAGAAATGTATGGACATGAGCCTCGTCACTGGGGGTTCACTTCCACCAACATGTGTGTTGTGCCCTCTTTGCGTTCGTGGCTAGACGAACGCACCGCAGTGCAAAACCTGTTGCAACAGCATATGAACCGCGACAGGCAATACATGAAGCAGCAGGCAGACAAGAAAAGAACCTTTCGGGCTTTTACAGTGGGCGAGCAAGTGTTCCTCAGACTTCAGCCGTACATACAAACTTCGGTGGTGACCAGAGCCAATCACAAACTTGCTTTCAGATATTATGTTCCATACCAGGTGCTCGAACAGATCAACCCGGTAGCTTAAAGGATACAATTGCCTGAGGGAGCTTGTGTACATCCTGTGTTTCACGTTTCACAGCTCCGTCGTGCACTTCTGCCAGGTATGGATGCTAGTTCCCAATTACCCACTGAGGGAGTCCTGGATTAGGGGGTGTCCGGATAGCCGAACTATCACCGTTGGCCGGACTCCTGGACTATGAAGATACAAGATTGAAGACTTCATCCCGTGTCCGGATGGGACTTTCCTTGGCGTGGAAGGCAAGCTTGGCGATACGGATATGTAGATCTCCTACCATTGTAACCGACTATGTGTAACCCTAACCCTATCCGGTGTCTATATAAACCGGATGGTTTTAGTCCGTAGGACGAACAACAATCATACCATACGCTAGCTTCTAGGGTTTAGCCTCTTTGATCTCGTGGTAGATCCACTCTTGTACTACCCAGCAACCCATCAAGTTGTAAGCGCGGTGCTCGTTGTCGAACGAGAAACGGACGGACACAAGTTCCCTCTCCAAAATCCAGTTTACTACGTGTCCACTGTCCTAACTCCATGCAAGTCACGGTACCCGCATTATCAAAAGATAGCATACGCGGTGTTCATGGCATCCCGGAAGCTGCGACACTACTTTCAAGAGTGTTCGATAACAGTAGCCTCCGAAGTACCTCTTAATGACATTATAAACAACCGCGACGCAACGGGCCGGATCGCTAATTGGGCCATTGAGCTCCTCCCGTTTGACATAACCTACAAGCCACGACGAGCTATTAAGTCGCAAGTTTTGGCCGACTTCGTCGCCGAATGGACTGAAGCCGAACTCCCTAAAGAGTACGGCGCATATTCCAACTGGATCATGCACTTCGACGACTCCAAAATGTTGGCCGGCCTGGGGGCTGGCGTCGTTCTGACGTCCCCAACCGGAGATACAGTCCAATGCGTACTTCAAATAATGTACACGGACTCCAACAATGCAGCCGAATACGAGGCCCTTCTACATGGTCTCCGGATGGCAGTCTCCATGGGCATTCAACGCCTAGAGGTGCGCAGGGATTCGAACCTCGCGATATCCCAAATAAATGGGGACTTTGATGCCAAGGATCCGAAAATGGCAGCTTATCACAATGCCGTCCTAAAAATGTCAGCTTGGTTTGAGGGGCTCGAATTTCACCATATAGCCCGGGATAACAACTAGGCAGCGGACGTGTTGGCATGCATTGGCGCAAAGCGCGATGCCGTCCCCCCCAACATCTTCCTAGAGAGGCTTTTCAAGCCATCCGTATTATGGGAGGGAGAGTCCGGAAATAACAACCCGGACCCAACCACACTGCCCCACACCGAACTTTCCGACATAGTTGGTGGTTCCGCCAACGAAATAACACCGTCAGCCCACGCAATAATGGCAGTCATTGCCCCGTGGACAGAACCATTCCTAGCCTACCTAACTAGGCAAGAGCTTCCCGAAGACCAAAACGAGGCCCACTGCATAGTGCAGCGGTCTAAAGCCTATAAGGTCCATGAGGGAGACCTTTATAAGAAAAGCACAACCGGAGTCCTTCAAAGGTGTATCTACGAAGAGGAAGTGCGGAATCTCCTGGCTGAAATTCATGCCGGACTCGGTGGGCACCATGCCGCAGCCCGGGCCCTTGTAGGCAAGGCCTTCCGTACATGATTTTATTGGTCGACGGCCCGGGCAGATGCTCAGGACTTAGTCCAACGATGCGTCGGTTGCCAGCTCTTTGCTAATCAAAGCCACATGCCACCCACCGCCCTCAAAACTATACCCATCACCTGGCCCTTCGCGGTCTGGGGGCTTGACATGGTTGGACCCCTTAAAGGAGGAACCCACAAGCAAAAATACCTATTGGTCATGGTGGATAAATTCACCAAATGGATAGAGGCCAAGCCTGTAAAGACGGCCGAATTCGGACCGGTGATAGACTTTATATCAGGGGTACTACACCGTTACGGTGTCCCCCATAGCATCATCACTGATAACGTCACGAACTTCACGGCCGATGAGGTCAAACTCTGGTGCAAAAACATGGGCATCAAGCTCGACTAGCTTCAGTCTATCACCCCCAAACTAACGGTCAAGTCGAGCGAGCAAACGGTCTAATCATGAGCGGCATTAAACCCAGACTAGTGCGCTCCCTCAAGGAATCTAACACGCACTGGGTTGAGGAGCTCGACTCCGTACTTTGGGGGCTGTGGACCACGCCGAATCGCACTACCGGATTCACACCATTTTTTATGGTATACGGCGCAGAGGCAGTTTTGCCCTGCGACATAATTCATGACTCACCTCGCGTGCGCATGTACGAAGAAAGAGAAGCCGAGCTCGATTGGTAGGACAGTTTGGACGCCTTGGAGGAGGAGCGCGGCGTGGCAAAAGCTCGTTCCGCATTCTATCAACAGCAGGCTCGAAGATATCAAAGCAGGGAAGTACGGGCCAAAGCTTATAACGTTGGCGAACTAGTTCTACGCCCCACGGACAAGAAAAGGACAAACTCAAGCCCAAATGGGAGGGCCCTTCATCATCGACCAAGTCCGACCGGCGGAGCGCACCGTCTGCGAAACACATCGGATAACCCACTCGAGCCGAACCCATGGAGCGCAGCCCGCCTCCGAAGATTCTCGCCTAGCGCCGGATTCGAGTTCGTCTCCTTCCTCTGTCTATATTTTATACTTTAAGTTGTCTTTTATTTCTCTCCTTCTTCCTCCTTTTTCCGAAGCCGTTAAAGGCTCGTTCGCGCATTGTTCGCAGACACACTTGACGCGCTATCGCGCTCATTATACCGGGGCTTCTCTAATGAAGCTTATTTATACGGGCTTTATGCCCAACATATGTGTCACACTTCCGCATGTACCTTTTATTCACCATTATATGCATCAATATGACTTAAGTTTTGGCCAAGCTGGGTCGCCTGGCTCCTGTGCTTACCCCTACGTTCCCGATTGTTCGGCTAAGTGGTAAAGGGAGCACCTCTGCGATTGTTACCGCCGGGTTAGCCGGACGTGTACCTCAGACTGGGTGAAGCCGAAAGCTAGCGTTCTTAAGGGAATATTCGGTCGGTGAACTAAAAGACGATTTTTTATTTTTCATTTATCTGCCCCCAGATGCTTTTCTGCTTTTTTCGCAGTCCGGACATGCACTTTAGGGCATGCCTCCCAGGGAAAGGAACCCCTAACGGAACTATTCTCCCTGGAAGATGTTTCTTGCTAACCATGTAATATAACATAACTAGTTGGGCACTTGTCTGATAAAGCACTTATGGCCCCTACGCCTGGTCTCCACGCATGCCCCGGTTTTTACATAACCGCGAGGGTATTCGGACACACTCCGGACGATTGGGTCCCGAGGTTGAAGCAAAAAAGGTCCGCTACAACAAACGATCTACAATCCGGCTAGAAGGCATTTTACATGTCATTTTAAATTACATAGTCAAATTGACTGATTGTATTCCTCTTCAATGCCATCTAATAGGCTGTCTAGTTTACAGTCCCGCTGGGAATACTTTGCGGCTAACTCTACTTGGCCGTACACTAAGCTCACAGGGATCTCCTTGCCGTCGGGCCCCACAGGTCCGACCTCGGCCATGTGGTTTGGATTCGCTTTCGTGTACCGTGTCTTCACCATGGCCCAGGCCTCCCTGGCACCTTGACGACAGGCCGATATCTTCCATAGTCGGAAGTGCCGCCGTGCTCCCTGAAGCTTCTCTGCAAGCTCTCCAAGGCCTTCGGGCAGGGAGATAGATGGCCACAAGGCCTGTGTGACGCCTTTCATCACCTGCCGAACTCGTTCGTGCAGTTGCAATAGCTCGGGAAGAAGGTCACCCGTAGAACCGGGCATTTCCTTTGCAGGACGACCCGTGAGCATACCTACAGACATAACTCTGTTAGTTGACTTCCTCGTCGAACTCTTTTTCAAAATTCGCTCAAGAACTTACTGTAAATGCCGCGACGAAGTCGCCGATTCTCCTTCACGGAGTCAGACAGCTGGGCACGAACATCCTTTAGTTCCTCACCCAGCTGGGTGTTGGCATCCTGGAGATTATTTTTCTCTTGCCTCACCCTTGTAAGCACATTCTCACCGGCCTTCAACCGGCGCAAGAGCTGTTGCTTGTCCGGATCTAGTCCGCGCCATCTGCAATATTATTGTCGATTTACACACACGCACTTCACAAACTACTTATCTTTTGAAGCATATATTACGGAGGGGTCTCTGTGGCTCCCCCTGTAGCGGCTAGTGCGGCTCAAGTTGGGCCTTGCATTCTTCAAGCTCCTCGGACAGTCGGGTATTCTTTTTGTAAGATCTCAGATAACAAATGATCCTTAAATCAGTTATTCTAACTATTTTAAGTCTTGGGGCTCTTGGCATATATAACCGTCAAATTTCCTCACCCGTATGTCCTTTACATACTACTCCGTGGCTCGCTAGACCATCTTGAGCGGCATGGAGGTGCGCATCTCCAATTGAAGGCATTCAATGCCTCTTGGGAGAAACATGTCGTCACAAAGAACTGTCCCGCGGCGCTTTGTGATTCATGGCGCTCTCCACCTCGGAGTTGGTGGCGGACAATCTGTCGGCATCCTCTATCGGAGGCGTCCGACTTGCGCCTCGTGCTCGCCTCCGCTCGACCCGGCTTTGGAGCCTGGTGGCGGAGGCTCGATTATAACCTCTCCGGACACAGTCCCGCGAGCTCTTTTTCCTAAAAGGGCACCAGCGTTAATCGCCTTCCAGAATCAATCACGGGAATATGGTGACGCGCCATACCGTTGCTTTGCGGCGTTTCAATCCGGACCGCACTTCTTTTTAGCTCATGGGCCGTGCTGCCCCTTGTTGGCTAGCCGCCACGGGCTCGGCCTCCTGCCTCGAAGGCACCCCCTGCGAAACACCATTGGTATACGGTGATAAAAAATAAGCACGGATGGGTCATTATCAGAGTATTGGGACCTCGGTCTCAGTTACCTGTGAGGCTGGAAGTATTCCGGGGTAATCGGCCGTAATGGCAACCAAGGCATTATCGATGCTCAGTTGGTGAAATACCCCATCAATCAGCTCCACCAATATGTCCGGATCCTCTTGGGAGGCCGGATCGAGGAGCCGTTCCGGATCCTCGGGTTGTGGAGGCGGGCTGTTTATGTCTTTTATGGCCTAGCGCAATTCCTGCGTCAAAATCACAAAATGAGATACCTAACCATGGGAATACGGATCAGATGTGCAAAAAAGAAATGTCCGCTTACCCAGCTTCGAGGATTGTTCATAGAAAATCCGTTCAATGAACTGACGCGGAGAAAATCTTCCTCTTCTCCCTTGTACAGCGCGGACAAGGTCTTCACCAGATCGGTGACCGATCCGGCCCCTTACGGCCATGACGGGTGGCATCGTCCTCCCGTTGAAATCCCACATGGGTGGCCCCTATCTTTGGAGTGGCTGCACCCCGCATAATACATGTGGCCATGACACCGATCATGGTCAGTCCGAATGAGCTAACAATCTTATTCGACTCATCGTAAAGGGCGTCCTGTCGTCTTCCCTCCGGGAGCTCATGGCGCCAACTCAGCGTTTCTTAAAAGGAGCATTGCTGAACTCCGGAGACCGATCCGAACAGGATTGGCAGCGGGACGTCTTCTATATAAAACCATTCCGAAGGCCAGTCTTCGGACGCCTTCTTCGGGGTTCCGGATAGATATCCGGTCCCGGCGATGCGCCATAGCTCGGCTCCGCCCACTTGATATATTGACCCCTCATGAGAACGGGGTACAAGGCAGAATAATCTCTTCTACAGCGCAAAATGAGCCTCGACGCCCAAGAATAGTTCACAAAGGGCCACGAAGCCCGCGAGGTGCAAAATGGAGGCAGGCGTAAGGTGGTGCAACTGGAGGCCGTAGAACTCCAAGAGCCCCCGGAGAAACGAATGAATTGGAAATCCGAGTCCTCTTACTAGATAAGAGACAAAGCATACCCGCTCTCCTTTGGAGGGATCGGGGACACTCTCCGCTTGCTTTCCGCCCTTATAGGTGGCGAGTCCGGCTCGAACCGGAACCATGAAGGTCGGGGGAAGAAATCCCTTGGTTTGGAGTGTCACTAGCTCGCTATGCGGGACTGAGCATCTCTCCCAATTTCCAGGCTGGGGGCTGGGAGCGCGAGAGGAGGAGCCGCGTCGACTGTCCATGATGGAATGGATTTTTGTCAGAAGCGCTCCGATGAAAGCTCACGGAGGGGGGATGGTGTGACTCAGATCTAGATCCTCGTCCCTTTTATAGGCGGCTCATTTGCGCAGCTAGGGGGATAAGTGTAAAAATACCTTGGCTTTTCGCATTCATTCAAACACGTGGAAAAATGGCCATTATTGGGCGTGGAAGCCAAGGAGCGCAGCATTTATCAGAAGCCGGACACTATTCGATAAGTATATGGAATTTGGAGAAGAACCCGCCTCGCAATGCCGAAGACAATCTACGCGCCGGACTCGTCGCCATTGAAGCCTGGCTTGGGGGCTACTGAGGGAGTCCTGGATTAGGGGGTGTCTGGATAGCCGAACTATCACCGTTGGCCGGACTCCTAGACTATGAAGATACAAGATTGAAGACTTCATCCCGTGTCCGGATGGGACTTTCTTGGCGTGGAAGGCAAGCTTGGCGATATGGATATGTAGTTCTCCTACCATTGTAACCGACTCTGTGTAACCCTAACCCTATCCGGTGTCTATATAAACCGGAGGGTTTTAGTCCGTAGGATGAACAACAATCATACCATAGGCTAGCTTCTAGGGTTTAGCCTCTCTAATCTCGTGGTAGATCCCCTCTTGTACTACCCATATCATCAATATTAATCAAGCAGGAGTAGGGTTTTACCTCCATCGAGAGGGCCCGAACCTGGGTTAAAACATCGTATCCCTTGTCTCATGTTACCATCCGCCTAGACGCACAGTTCGGGACCCCCTACCCGAGATCCGCCGGTTTTGACACCGACACCCACTCTCACTGATATACCTGCAGTACCGGTGCAAGTTCTCCAGAAACGTTGGCGTGACCAACGGGGCACAAGACGGGAGCAAGTGTTGATCAGGTGGTCAAACCCCCAGGCTCTAGCGGACTCCTGGGAGGATCGTCTGGAACTCCAGGCACGCTTTCCGGTAGCAAAGGCTTGGGGGCAAGCCATTTCACAAGAAGAAGGGGATGTTAGCCTCCCTGACATACCGGGGCCACCAACCAGCGTCCACACCCAGGAGGACCCAGCCACCAGTACCAGCACATGCCCCAGGCGCCTGGGCCGCGCCAACTCCCGCTATCATGGGCCGGAATGGGCCAACTCTGTCCAGATGGAGGGATTGACTACTTAAGCCAGGAGGAATGGGACCAGAGTCATCCAGAGGATCAAGGCGAACGGCACCGGCGGCTACCTGCTCTCTTTTCCCCTTACCCCTGTTCTTGTGTTCGTCCTGTACCGAAGAATTCTTCTCTAATTCATGTAATCTCTTGTACCTAAGCTAGTATTTCAGAGAGCTATATCAAGAGAGGATCATTGGTATCTTAACAACGGGTAAATTTTTTGACATCCGCCAACTCTGATTGAGTAGCGTCAAGCTTTGTCTTCGTCAGCTTCAACTCTTTAGATAGATATTTATTTCGTTTCATGGGTCTATCTCGATAAACTAGCATATTGTTAAAATATAACCAGATCCTTAATTTGTCCATCCGTTCCAACTTAAGGCTCAAGGGCCACTAGGCTTCGCGCTTATTTTTTGGTTCTTATTAAAATATGGATCCACTTGTCTGATGGCACACCCGACCAATGTCTCAGGTGCTACTGGCGTGCATAGTGTTTTTTCACACCCATAAGTCCACAGAAATACTAAAATATTTCTATTTTTTTGAGATCAGATGGCATGTTTTCACCTAGAGGAACGCACGTTTTTTCATCCAGAGGGATACTGGGATCATTAAGAGATCTACTATTAAAGTAATTGGACAAAAGATTTCACCTAGAGGCTCTGGGCTAGCGTGTCTTCAAGACTCACTCGAGCAGCTCCAAGATAGGCATCCATTGAGTTGAGGGCATTAAATTCTTGGCTGGTGACGACAGGATTCCTTAGAGAAGTTTTTATCCGCCGATGATTCATGGTGCTGTCAATTTCAGAGTTGGTGGCAGAATAAGCTCCTGAAATCTCCGGTTGAGGCACTTCAAGAATAACACCTGGAGTAGGCGCTTGCGCGGCATCTGTCATCGGCACAGATGCGCTCATGTCGCTTGCATCCTCGGATGGTGGCGTATGGACGGGTCGCCTATATAGTGTTGAAACTTAGCTGTTAAAAACACCCAGCGCAGCAATTGTTTGAGTTGTTATTAAGAAGCTTACCTGTCTGAGGTAGGAGCGATGCGTGTTGCCTCTTCGGTAGCCGGTAGCGAAGCTGCGCCTTGGGAGTCCACCTTTCGGCTCCTTTGATGGGTCGGACTGGGTTTTTGACGTTTAGAACGTCGGCCCTTGGGAAGAGAAGTCAGAGTGTTCGGGGCCATGCGGGCAATTGGTTTGTTTGGAGGAGAGGCTACAAGAGCTCTTACCGTAGAGGACGGTAGGACCCCCAATACATCGGGAAGAATAGCCGCTTTAGAGCCATCATTGCTCTCTTGGTAAAAGATCTGATCCTAGAAGATGATGGAGAGCTCGGCATCTTCGTGAAAACCAGGGTTGTCATCACGAGCGTACATTTCTAGCTCTGGAGCTGGGCAACTTACTGTTTCAACCCAGTGTTTCCACCTCTGTTCAGATATGTTAAACGTCTATTTAGAAATATAAATACACTGCTCGGATAGACGAGGTAATCTGACCGCTTTTACGGGTCGATAATAAGAGAACTCGTATATAAACTTCCGCTTGGAAAAATCCTCCTTCTCCCCTTGTATATGCCGGCTATAATGGCAGCCATGGTTGCTTGATCCTTGAAACCTTCCCGCACAGATCGGGCAGCATCGTTTGTCCCATTGTACCTCCACAGGGGATGTATGCGTTGTTGAGGAAGTTGGACTCCTTGGGAAATAGCGGTCGCTGTCACATCAATGATGGCCAGCCTATTGTGTGCCATGCATCTCACTTGGGTGGCTAGACGAGCCACCTCGGTGTCGTCCTTTTGTGAGGAACTCCTCGGGCGCCAGTTGAAGTGCTTCTTCGGAGGCGCAGAGGAGAGGCCCGGAAGCCCGGAATGGATCGGGTCATAAAGCGGGGCGTCGACCATATAAAACCATTTGATGGCCCACGTCTCGGTGTCCTCTTTAGGGGTGCCTTGAAGATAGCCAGCCCTCGCAATACGGCACACCTTGAGTTTGCCCACTTCATGAGGTTTTCCCATCTTGGGAAAATGGCATCAAGTGGAATTATTTCCTCCATATCCCGAAGTGCGCCTCGCATCCGAGGTACATCTCGCAGAGGGCGATGAATCCCGCAATGTGTAGGATTGAGTTGGGGATTAGGAGGTGGAGTTGGATCCTGTAGAATTCTAGCAAATCCTGGAGGAATGGGTGCATGAGGAATCCAAGACCCCGCAATAGGAAGGGGACAAAGAAAACTTGTTCCTCCCCATGGGGAATGGGGTGATTATCTGTATGCGCTCGCCTCAAGCCAGGGCGAGTGGATGTAAGATCTGAATCTGGCAGATAGCCTTGAGTGACGAGTCGGTTCAGTTGTAGATGGGTGACTGAATAGCTTCCCGGGTCACCCTTGAGAGGTCCGTGGGGGCGCGTCGACGAACTTGCATTGCTTGCCATTGCCAAAGCTTTCAAGCTAAGCTTTGAGGAGAAAGTTTTGTGATGGTGCGAGATGGGGAAAAGCTGGGGTACGGTCTCCATTGTGGCCTTAGCTGATTAAATACTCGTTAAACCAAGAGAGGGGAGATGCTTCAACATCCAGCCATAAGTGCGCTTGTTCCCTAGATTGCACGAAGATCATGAAAAATCATAAAATAATAACCAAAGGGCCACATATGGTGGGACCCATGCTGAAAGTCTTCAAATTACATGAAGTGAAGTCCACCTGGTTCGATGTATGTAGATGCTCGGACTCTTGTAGAGGAAACCAATGATGTTTTGAAGATCCTAAAGTCGAACTTGAATCAGTAAAGGAGGAACTCGCCTGCCAAGCCGACGACGTCAAGCCGAAAATATCATGCCGAATACAATGGTCCGAGGATGGAACTACCGTCCTTGGCTTCGAAGACCAGTTCAGGGGCTACTGATGGTGTCCTGGACTAAGGGGTACTAACCTATACGACCCATAGTCCACGGGCCGAACTTACGCCTACCGATCTACACAAGAAAGGACTCTGAAAGCTATGAACCTCGGTGTAATCAACATGGAAACCTCCAAAGACTTGGCATGTACTTCAAGGGTGGCTCAACAGCCGACATAATTAATGTCGGGGAACGTAGTAATTTCAAAAAAATTCCTACGCACACGCAAGATCATGGTGATGCATAGCAACGAGAGGGGAGAATGTTGTCCACGTACCCTCGTAGACCGAAAGCGGAAGCGTTAGCACAACGTGGTTGATGTAGTCGTACGTCTTCACGATCCGACCGATCAAGTACCGAAGGCACGACACCTCCGAGTTCAGCACACGTTCAGCCCGATGACGTCCCTCGAACTCGTGTTGAGGGAGAGTTTCGTTAGCACGACGGAATGGTGACGATGTTGACGTTCTACCGACGCAGGGCTTCGCCTAAGCACTGCTACAGTATTATCGAGGTGGACTATGGTGGAGGGGGGCACCGCACACGGCTAAAAGATCAAACGATCAATTGTTGTGTCTCTAGGGTGCCCCCCTGCCCCTGTATATAAAGGAGCAAGGGGGTGCGGCCGGCCTAGAGAGGGGGCATGCCAGGAGGAGTCCTACTCCCACCGGGAGTAGGACTCCCCCCCTTTCCTAGTTGGATTAGGACTTGGGAGGGGGAAAGAGGAGGGAGAGAGGAAGGAAGGGGGGCGCCGCCCCCTCTCTCCTTGTCCTATTCGGACTAGGGGGGAGGGGGCGCGACCCAGCCCTGGCCGCCTCTCCTCTTCTCCATAAAGGCCCACTAAGGCCCATTAACCTCCCGGGGGTTTCTGGTAACCTCCCGATACTCCGGTAAAAATCCCGATTTCACCCGGAACACTTCCGATATCCAAACATAGGCTTACAATATATCAATCTACATGTCTCGACCATTTCGAGACTCCTCGTGATGTCCGTGATCACATCCGGGACTCTGAACAACCTTCGGTACATCAAAATATATAAACTCATAATATAAAATGTTAAGCGTGCGGACCCTACGGGTTCGAGAACTATGTAAACATGACCGAGACACGTCTCCAGTCAATAACCAATAGCGGAACCTGGATGCTCATATTGGCTCCCACATATTCTACGAAGATCTTTATCGGTCAGACCGCATAACAACATACGTTGTTCCCTTTGTCATCGGTATGTTACTTGCCTGAGATTCGATCGTCGGTATCTCAATACCTAGTTCAATCTCGTTATCGCAAGTCTCTTTACTCGTTCCGTAATACATCATCCATAATCGACTCATTAGTTGCAATGCTTGCAAGGCTTAAGTGATGTGTATTACCGAGAGGGCCCAGAGATACCTCTCCGAGCAATCGGAGTGACAAATCCTAATCTCAAATACGCCAACCAACAAGTACCTTGGAGACACCAGAGAGCACCTTTATAATCACCCGATTCGTTGTGACGTTTGGTAGCACACAAAGTGTTCCTCCGGTAAACGGGAGTTGCATAATCTCATAGTCATAGGAACATGTATAAGTCATGAAGAAAGCAATAGCAGAATACTAAACGATCGAGTGCTAAGCTAACAGAATGGGTCAAGTCAATCACATCATTCTCCTAATGACGTGATCCCGTTAATCAAATGACAACTCATGTCAATGGCTAGGAAACACAACCATCTTTGATCAACGAGCTAGTCAAGTAGAGGCATACTAGTGGCACCCTGTTTGTCTATGTATTCACACAAGTATTATGTTTCCGGTTAATACAATTCTAGCATGAATAATAAACATTTATCATGATATAAGGAAATAAATAATAACTTTATTATTGCCTCTAGGGCATATTTCCTTCAGTCTCCCACTTGCACTAGAGTCAATAATCTAGTTCACATCGCCATGTGATTTAACACCAATAGTTCACATCACCATGTGATTAACACCCATAGTTCACATCGTCATGTGACCAACACTCAAAGGGTTTACTAGAGTCAATAATCTAGTTCACATCGCTATGTGATTAATACCCAAAGAGTACTAAAGTGTGATCATGTTTTGCTTGTGAGAGAAGTTTAGTCAACGGGTCTGCCAAAATTCAGATCCGTATGTATTTTGCAAATTTCTATGTCTACAATGCTCTGCATGGAGCTACTTTAGCTAATTGCTCCCACTTTCAATATGTATCCAGATTGAGACTTAGAGTCATCTGGATCAGTGTCAAAACTTGCATCGACGTTACCCTTTACAACGAACCTTTTGTCACCTCCATAATCGAGAAACATATCCTTATTCTACTAAGGATAATTTTGACCGCTGTTCAGTGATCTACTCCTAGATCACTATTGTACTCTCTTGCCAAACACAGTGTAGGGTATACAATAGATCTGGTACACAGCATGGCATAGTTTATAGAACCTATGGCTGAGGCATAGGGAATGACTTTCGTTCTCTTTCTATCTTTTGCCGTGGTCAGGCTTTGAGTCTTACTCAATTTCACACCTTGTAACACAGGCAAGAACTCTTTCTTTGACTGTTCCATTTTGAACTACTTCAAAATCTTGTCAAGGTATGTGCTTTGTGAAAGTCCAATTAAGCGTCTCGATCTATCTCTATAGATCTTGATGCCCAATATATAAGCAGCTTCACCGAGGTCCTTCATTGAAAAAATCTTATTCAAATATCCCTTTATGCTATCCAGAAATTCTATATCATTTCCGATCAACAATATGTCATCCACATATAATATTAGAAATGCAACAGAGCTCCCACTCACTTTCTTGTAAATACATGCTTCTCCAAAAGTTTGTATAAAACCATATGCTTTGATCACACTATCAAAACGTTTATTCCAACTCCGAGAGGCTTGCACCAGTCCATAAATGGATCGCTGGAGCTTGCACACTTTGTTAGCTCCCTTTGGATCGACAAAACCTTTCGGCTGCATCATATACAACTCTTCTTCCAGAAATCCATTCAGGAATGCAGTTTTTACATCCATTTGCCAAATTTCATAATCATAAAATGCGGCAATTGCTAACATGATTCAGACAGACTTAAGCATCACTACGGGTGAGAAAGTCTCATCGTAGTCAATCCCTTGAACTTGTCGAAAACCTTTTGCAACAAGTCGAGCTTTATAGACAGTAACATTACCGTCAGCGTCAGTCTTCTTCTTGAAGATCCATTTATTCTCAGTGGCTTGCCGATCATCGGGCAAGTCAACCAAAGTCCACACTTTGTTCTCATACATGGATCCCATCTCAGGTTTCATGGCCTCAAGCCATTTTGCGGAATCTTGGCTCATCATCGCTTCGTCATAGTTCGTAGGTTCATCATGGTCTAGTAACATAACCTCCAGAACAGGATTACCGTACCACTCTGGTGCGGATCTTACTCTGGTTGACCTGTTCAGTAACAACTTGATCTGAAGTTCCATGATCTTCATCATTAACTTCCTCACTAATTGGTATAGACGTCACAGGAACAAATTTCTGTGATGAACTACTTTCCAATAAGGGAGCAGGTACAGTTACATGATACGTCTCCAACGTATCTATAATTTTTGATTGCTCCATGCTATATTATCTACTCTATTGGACCATATTGGGCTTTATTTTCCACTTTTATATTACTTTTGGGACTAACCTATTAACCGGAGGCCCAGCCCAGAATTGCTATTTTTTTGCCTATTTCAGTGTTTCGAAGAAACGGAATATCAAACGAGTCCAAACGGAATGAAACCTTCGAACGTGATTTTCTCACGAATATGATCTAGGAGACTTGGACCCCACGTCAAGAAAGGAGGAGGCGGCCACGAGGTGGAGGGCGCCCCCTAGGGCGCCCCGCCTCATGGGCCCCCTTTGCTCCACCGACGTACTCCTTCCTCCTATATATACTGCGCACCCCAAACGATCGACACGGAGCCAAAACCTAATTCCACCGCCGCAACCTTTCAGTACTCACGAGATCCCATCTTGGGGCCTGTTCCGAGCTGCACTGCGGAAGGGGAATCCACCACGGAGGGCTTCTACATCATCACCATAGCCCCTCCGATGAAGTGTGAGTAGTTTACCTCAGACCTTCGGGTCCATAGTTAGTAGCTAGATGGTTTCTTCTCTCTTTTTGGATCTCAATACAATGTTCTCCCCCTCTCTCGTGGAGATCTATTCGATGTAATCTTGTTTTTGCGGTGTGTTTGTTGAGACCGATGAATTGTGGGTTTATGATCAAGATTATCTATGAACAATATTTGAATCTTCTCTGAATTCTTTTATGTATGATTGGTTATCTTTGCAAGTCTCTTCGAATTATCAGTTTGGTTTGGCCTACTAGATTGGTTTTTCTTGCAATGGGAGAAGTGCTTAGCTTTGGGTTCAATCTTGCGTGTCCTTTCCCGGTGTGATGAGGGGCAGCAAGGCACGTATTGTATTGTTGCCATCGAGGATAACAAGATGGGGTTTCTATCATATTGCATGAATTTATCCTCTACATCATGTCATCTTGCTTAAGGCGTTACTCTGTTTTTAACTTAATACTCTAGATGCATCTTTGGATAGCGGTCGATGAGTGGAGTAATAGTAGTAGATGCAAAGTGAGTCGGTCTACTTGTCTCGGACGTGATGCCTATATACATGATCATACCTAGATATTCTCATAACTATGCTCAATTCTGTCAATTGCTCAACAGTAATTTGTTCACCCACCGTAGAATACTTATGCTCTTGAGAGAAGTCACTAGTGAAATCTATGGCCCCCGGGCCTATTCTCATCATATCAATCTTCCATCACTTTATCATTGCTTTGCTTTTTTACTTTGCCTTTTATTTTACTTTGCATATTTATACCAAAAATACCAAAAATATTATCTATCATCTCTATCAGATCTCACTCTCGTAAGTGACCGTGAAGGGATTGACAACCCCTAATCGCGTTGGTTGCGTTGAGCTATTTGTTTTGTGTAGGTACGAGGGACTTGCGTGTAGCATCCTACTGGATTGATACCTTGGTTCTCAAAAACTGAGGAAAATACTTACCCTACTCTGCTGCATCACCCTTTCCTCTTCAAGGAAATCCAACACAGTGCTCAAGAGGTAGCAGGAAGATTTCTGGCGCCGTTGTCGGGGAGTCTACGCAGAAGTCAACATACCAAGTACCCATCACAATCCCTTATCTCTCGCATTACATTATTTGCCATTTGCCTCTTGTTATCCTCTCCCCCACTTCACCCCTTGCCATTTTATTTGCCCTCTCTTTTCCTTTTGCCTTTTTCTTGCTTGCTCGTCGTTATGGCTAGTCCCTTATCCACTCCGTTGTCCCCTGAGTTTGAAGTCTTTCACGTCAAACAAAGACAAGGAGAAAACTGAAAAGATACCTGGTTGAGAATAATGGAGTCTTATCGTAATTGTACCTTTGAAGTAAATCTGAGAATTTTGCTTCGCAATTTTTATGTTGGGTTAAGTATGTCTCATAGACAACTTTTGGATTGCGTTGCTAAAGGCAACTTTATTGAAATTGATCCCCATATTGCGCTTGAAATTATAGAAGGTATAGTGGGAACACTACCTCAACAAAAGGGGCCTCACCCTAACCAGGAAGAGACACAAGTTTTTGAAAAAAATTGTGAAGTTACTAAGATCTTACAAAAGTCTCTTGAACCACTTAAGAACGTTAGTGGAAATATCCACCGCATGAATATGTTGATTACTCTTTGCAATAAGCCCTTGGATTCTTTAGATCTAAAAATTTCGGAATATGAAGGTAAACGTAAAGAACCTCCCGGATTCGAGCTTGATCCCGCTAAAAATTTGAAAATCAAGGATGACAATACCTAGATCTATCCTTGCTATTATGCCTAGCTAGGGGTGTTAAACGATAGCGCTTGTTGGGAGGCAACCCAATTTTTTATTTTAGTTTTTTGCTTTTTTGCTTCTGTTTAGGAATAAATAATCCATCTAACTTCTGTTTAGATGTGGTTTTATGTTTTAATTAGTGTTTGTGCCAAGTTAAACCTATAGGATCTTCTTGGATGATAGTTATTTGATCTTGCTGTAATTTCCAGAAACTTTCTGTTCACGAAAACAATTGTTCAAAATCACCAGAACGTGATAAAATAGTGATTCTAATTGCTTCTGATCAATAAACAAATTTCCTAGGTCTTCCTATTTTGGTATATGTTTTTGAGTTCCAGAAATTTGCGTTAGTTACAGATTACTACAGGCTGTTCTGTTTTTGACAGATTCTGTTTTTCGTGTGTTGTTTGCTTATTTTGATGAATCTATGGCTAGTAAAATAGTTTATAAACCACAGAGAAGTTGGAATACAGTAGGATTAACACCAATATAAATAAAGAATGAGTTCATTACAGTACCTTGAAGTGGTCTTTTGTTTTCTTTCGCTAACGGAGCTTACGAGATTTCTGTTGAGTTTTGTGTTGTGAAGTTTTCAAGTTTTGGGTGAAATCTTTTGATGGATTATGGAACAAGGAGTGGCAAGAGCCTAAGCTTGGGGATTCCCATGAAACCCCCAAGATAATCTAAGGACACCAAAAAGTCAAAGCTTGGGTATGCCCCGGAAGGCATCCCCTCTTTCGTCTACTTCCATTGGTAACTTTACTTGGAGCTATATTTTTATTCACCACATGATATGTGTTTTGCTTGGAGCGTCTTGTATGATTTGAGTCTTTTCTTTTTAGTTTACCACAACAATCCTTGCTGTACACACCTTTTGAGAGAGCCACACATGAACTGGAATTTGTTAGAATACTCTATGTGCTTCACTTATATCTTTTGAGCTTTATAGTTTTGCTCTAGTGCTTCACTTATATCTTTTAGAGCACGGTGGTGGATTTGTTTTATAGAAACTATTGATCTCTCATGCTTCACTTAGATTATTCTGAGAGTCTTAAATAGCATGGTAATTTGCTTAAATATCTTAATATGCTAGGTATTTGAAAATAGTAAAAACCTTCTTTTGAGTGTGTTGAATACTAAGAAAAGTTTGATGCTTGATAATTGTTTTGAGATATGGAGGTGATAATATCAAAGTCGTGCTAGCTGAGTAGTTGTGAATTTGAGAAATGCTTGTGTTGAAGTTTGCAAGTCCCGTAGCATGCACGTATGGTAAACGTTATGTAACAAATTTGAAACATGAGGTGTTATTTGATTGTCCTCCTTATGAGTGGCGGTCGGGGACGAGCGATGGTCTTTTCCTACCAATCTATCCCCCTAGAAGCATGCGCGTAGTACTTCGGTTTTTGATGGCTTGTAGATTTTTGCAATAAGTATGTGAGTTCTTTATGACTAATGTTGAGTCCATGGATTATACGCACTCTCACCCTTCCATCATTGCTAGCCTCTTCGGTACCGTGCATTGCCCTTTATCACATTGAGAGTTGGTGCAAACTTCGCCGGTGCATCCAAACCCCGTGATATGATACACTCTTTCACACATAAACCTCCTTATATCTTCCTCAAAACAGCCACCATACCTACCTATTATGGCATTTCCATAGCCATTCCGAGATATATTGCCATGCAACTTTCCACCATTACGTTCATCATGACACTTTCGTCATTGTCATATTGCTTAGCATGATCATGTAGTTGACATAGTATTTGTGGCAAAGCCACCGTTCATAATTATTTCATACATGTCACTCTTGGTTCATTGCATATCCCGGTACACCGCCGAAGGCATTCATATATAGTCATACTTTGTTCTAGTATCGAGTTGTAATCATTGAGTTGTAAATAAATAGAAGTGTGATGATCATCATTTTTGTAGCGACCCGACCTCAGACGGTCAAGCCTCTGTGTTTCTGTGCCATCCCTGGATCAGTATGCTGGCACACACAGTACATCAATGTATATATCAAAGTGTAATCACATGTATAAATAATGTAAAATGATATATACCTCATAATACTCATTGAAACAATCAAACGGGTGTGGAGTCCCATCAACGCCATCGGC
>JAHIAM010003181.1:0-65762 GCA_021605205.1 Aegilops longissima
AGGCCCGAACAAAAAGTTGAAGGAGGCGTAAAGTACAATATCGAGGCGATCAGACCTAATGGCGAACCATTAGCGCCTAAGAAGATTGCGGACAAGTTCATTCGTAAGTCGCGGAGTTCTTGTGGAGGACCAACTCGATCTCCCTTCAAGAATGGAGAGAGCCAGCAAAAGACAAAGGACAAAAAGGCAAAGAGGGCGCTGCTCCACGTCCGGATGTTACTTTTGTCGACAAGAATCAAAAAGATCTGCTTTGGGATACTCTCATGGAACATTTCACCCTACGGATCATTTCACGAAGCGGATGTGCAGAAAGTCAAGGGCGCTGCTCTTAGGAAGATGGCGGTTGCATTCAAGAACCACAAGAATCGTGAATGGGACAAATGCGTCAAGGGAGAAGGAAGACTCCGATATTGAGGGAACACTAGAGAACCAATGTGCTCATTGGGGCGATTTACGTGAAATTCAAGGATTGAGAATTAGCTAAGGGCGGTCGAGAATAAACAAGAAGAATGCGAAAAAAGGATAAGTTCCATAAGATGGGGCCGGTGGCTATCACGGTGGCAATGCCTAAGTGGGATAAGTGCGAGAAAGAGATGGAGGATGCAGGTGCCACTCCGGTTACTAAAGCTGGCCCCAGGTCGGGACTTGGTTCTATCGCGTGGGGGCGTTGGATCGAAGGCGGGCAATGTTTGACGAGGGCAAGTCTGAAGGAGCCGACGATGCGATACTTGTTGCAATAGAAGAGGCACGAGCGGGGTGTTCTAGCCCACAGAGAGAAGAGCAGCGAGCTTCTGGCGTGCCACGGGAAATCTGAACACCGGGAAGAACACGAGGCAAGGCGCTATTCCGTGGTATGAGGGTTTCGGTGGAACAACGACTCTGAGAACCGTGCGAGAAAGAAGATTGCGGAGAAGAAGAGGAAGATGGAGTAGGAGCAGAGGAGGCGGGACTATGAATGCCTTCAAGGCCTAGAAGCAAGTCAAGCGGAATTGGCGGTCAAATTCCAGCGGCAGCGAGGAGCAGATCGACTCACTTAGCCGACAAAGGGGTCTCGGCGGCTGCTGCAGCTAGCGGATGATCCAGCATTGGATAGCACCGCCCCATCCATGCGGAGAGAAGCAGCGTGGGTTCCGCCCAGACGGCGCAATGCTGGGTAGATACCCGTGGATGACATCACGGAGAACACTAGCTGCGAGCTACACGTCAAAATGAAGAACATATCCATGAAGGTGGCGGACGGAGGCTTTTCGGTTACCCCAAAGCAACCTACCATTGCATCCCGATTCGAGAGGGCTATGCTCGTGTCATGGTTGGCGGTGGTGCAGCCATATTCGAGCTAGAGCTTGACATTCACGGAGGTGAGGGCGGCGCTTTCGGAGGCGCCAACCATCGTATCATCCTATGGAAAAAGTTGCATCATCTTTGAAGGCCACCGACACGCGTCATCGACTCCTCATCAAAGTCCGCCACCGAGTCAGCGTCTCCCGCTCCTGCAAGTCCACCAAGTCCGGCAAAGTGTCAGGCCACTCCTCCTTCAAGTCCGGCAAAGTGTGAGCCCTCCTCCTCCTCCAAGTCCGCCCACAGCGTCAGACGTCCTCCTCCTCAAGTCCGGCACAACCTCAGGCCCTCCTCCTCCAAGTCCGGCACATCTTGGTAGCCCTCCTCCTCGTCCAACTCAGCCCCATCGGCCGGCGTCTCCGCCCTCGGCAATCGCAGAAGAGACACCCGCAGCTATTGTGCGTGGCGGTACAAGTCGAGTAGTACGGAAATGCAGCGGAGGCAAGCGATATAAATATGGTCCAAGCCTCACGCCTCTTCCGCAGAGGTCTTATGACAGGTCAGGAGGAAATCGCGCCATATCAAAGTCGAGGTGGAAGCCCATTTTGCAAACCGCCACCGCCGCCAAGGAGAAAGTGCCTAAGGAAGCGATTGACCACTTCATTCGTATGGCTCAACCACCAGCTCCCAAGCCTGTTGACACAGACTATGAGCGCCACATCGGAAGTTAAATCGAGCACGTCTCGTAAGGAGGCGAGCTCGGGATCGAACAAACAAGCGGCTGTCAAAAATGCGGAAAACCATTCCCAATTTGGGAGAACAGTGGCGAATCGATCCCTCGCTTGTTGTGCCAACAACACGTGATAATCTGTGCCCAATATTATTGTGGGCAAACAGTTTACGTTCTGAGGTGGGCAATATGGTAATAACGGAGGACCATATAATGCGGTGAAGTTCTCAAAATCACTGTTGGACAACTCCTCGAGATCGAGCCCATGCCTATGCTTAGAGAGGATGAAATAAAGCGGAAATATGGGGCCAACCTTTGGTCCATCCGGACAAGGTCAAGAACCTCCCAGCGAGAATGTATGAATTGCATCAATGGTACATGAACATTACCAAGATTTCGATCGAGTGTCCTTCATGGTGAATGTCAAGGAGGACCATTACTTCCATGAGAAAGCTTTGTCCGTTGAGTATTACGAACTGTTTCAGTTATACAATCAAGGCCTTTCGACAAATCTATCGCCGATTGCTATTATACGTAAGTGATTTCTTTCTGTAATTTAAGTCTCAAGCTAGCTGTCTTGATCCTTTTGATCAATCATTACCTGTAATTATCCTCACTATATTCTTTTACGTGGTATTATATGCAGGATGAAGATGTATGAAATGACAAAAGGTGGGCGCTATGGCATCGGGTTCATTGACCCAAACACCGTTAATGAATACACATGGAAACTAAATGCACATCATCAAAAGGACGTACATGACAACATGCTAGAGTTCTTGAAGCGCCTCAAATACAATGAAGATATACTACTTCCTTACAACTTCCAGTGAGTCACACTGTCTTGTACTACAAATTCTCTATTTTTGCCTACTAGCTAGCTACATGTTTTTGCTTTACATATGCCCTTAATTAAGGCATGCAAGCGTGTGTGCATGCAGATATCCTTGGGTCTTGTGTATCATTAAAGTTGGCCGGAACAGTTGAAATCTTGGACTCACTACTCAAAGAAAAAACTGACTATAACATCTTGTTTGGGATAGTCAACAGGTAATTTCAATCATTATTAACTATATATCTCGGCCTATTTAGTTCGTCATTTTCATGATATGAACTATATTTAATAACCCCTTTATTCATTTTCATTGTAGGCGGGCAGGGCTTGGGCAAGGTTCATCAGCGTCACGGAAGGCGAATGGAAACAAAAGCTTAAATGGTTTCGACCCAAGGTAAGTAATTAAGTAGTACTCCCTCCGTCCGGGAAAAGTTGTCCACGGCGTAGTGTAATGCCAATTTTTCCAAAACACCCTCATAACTTCAAATTTCTTACAAACAGGTTGCCATACAGTGTCGCGTCTCCTTCCTTCTTCCTCCGCCCGTCGCTGGCGCTTGTCGCCCGAGGGGATCGTCACTCAGGACCTTCGCCGCCTAATTGCTTGCTCCGCCGCCGTCTTGGGCGTGCTCCTCCATGCCCAGGACCAGCGCCGTCGCCGCGGGGCGTGCTCCTCTGCCTCAAGGACTGCGCCGCCCTACTTGCTCCGTCGCGCCCGACAGGACATGCTCCTCGCCGCCAAGGACTGCGCGCTACTCGATTGCTCGTCGCCGCCTGGGACGTGCTCCTCCGCCGCCCAGGACCTGCGCCGACGATATCCCTTCTTCCTCGCGGGGCCAGCGCCGCCGCCGCCCAGACCAGCGTCGCTTTGCCTGGTCTCGGCGCTGGACCACGAGCTCCGCTGCACTGGACCACGAGCTCCCTCAAGTTCTTCGCAGTCCTGGACCTCAAATTGGACCCTTCTGCGCTTCTCCAACTTGCTGCTCCTCCCTCTCGTCTTGCCGCCAGAGGTCCCTTCTCGTGTCTGCCACACGAGGTCCCTGCTCGTCTTCTGCTTTGGTGAGAAGAAGTCTGAGGCTCAGTAATTTGTTCATCTCGATTGCCTTGCTTGCTTGCTCAGTAGTTTGAAACACAACTGATCTGTGTACATTGCTTGCTTGCTTGATCTGTAATTTGAAAAAATTCAGTTAACATTGATGTTGATTTCGATGGACCAATCTTTAGTCTGCAAAAAATGTTACAGAGGGCAGAATCATTCATGGCAGTAAAAAATAATTCATGGGCAAAATCATGAGATGATGAGAAAGGTTATAGAGGGCAGAATCATTGACAAAGAAGGAAAAAAAGCATGTACTAAATTGCAGCAAATTCAGGCCAGATTTAGCCAAATTGGAAACATTATTTGGAATTCTTCTTCTTCTACTCTTACTAGCAGTGAAAGCGGTGAGATGGGAAGACAGATTATCTTCTTAGTTGAAAGCATTTTATTCACATAGTCCTAAAATTTATAAGCTGAAAATAAAAGCTTCTTCTACTAATTATTTGAACTTTGATTAGTCCTAGCCTAAACATGTCACAACATTTCATCAAAATCTCAGATTATTTAGGAACACACTATTAACTGAATTTACACTAAGATTTCTTGTTAACTGAATTTACACTAAGATTTCTCACTCCATTACATAATTCTGATTGTTAACTGAATTTACAGAATAATAATTTCATTTGCATAATTACAGTGAAGTTTTCGTAACTTCTGAACTGAATTTATAGTAAGATTTCTCACTCCATTACTCGCTATTAATCTGTATTATTCTGCTGTTAACAATCAGAATTGACACTATATTATTCATCAAGTTGATGTTGAGATCTGTCATTTTGTTCCAAAACCTGTCAATTTCTGTCAGGTTTTGATCATCAATTGATGTTCTTCATGGTTTTCTTGTTATGATTATATGCTCACCATTCATCTTTTGTATACTCTTGTTATGAGATCGACAGGAGCACACAACTATGGATCTGAATTTGATGCCTAAGAGGAGGAATAAGCTCAAGAAGAAGAAGAACAAGCTCGCAGGTGAGGCTATTGATCTGAATTTGATGCGGAAGAGGAGGATTTGAGCTCAAGAAGAACAAGCTCAAGCAGGTGACGCTATTGATCTGAATTTGATCTTAGGAAGAGGAGGACGAAGCTCAAGAAGAAGAACAAGCTCAACAAGGTGGCGATATTGATTTGAACTTGATGCTGGGAAGATGAGGATGAAGACATTGAATTGAATTGGTTTCTCAAGAGGAAGAAGCTCAAGAGGCACAAGAAGATGCAGAATTGGAAGAAGCTCAAGAGGCACAAGAAGATGCAAAATTGGAAGAAGCTCAAGAGGCACAAGAAGATGCAAAATTGGAAGGAGCTCAAGATGCACAAGAAGATGCGAAGTGCAAGAAGCTCAAGATGCACAAGAAGATGCAGAAGTGCAAGAAGCTCAAGATGCACAAGAAGATGCGAAGTGCAAGAAGTCGATGCACATGGCAATCAAGAGGAAAGGACTTGATGACAAGGAGAGACATGGTGTTTACTTTGCTCTGGGTAATCGAGCTTAAAGATGGACAGGTTCACGTGTATGATAAGGTGCTCATTTCGACTATGTTGAATGTTCATGTGCTAACAGTTAAGAATATGGAATCTAGCCAAGCGACAACTTGCAAAGAGGCCAAGAAGTTGATGTTTCAAGCAAGAAGAACAAAAGTGGTAGGAAGAGAAAAGAACTAGATCATCGAGAACAGCAACAATCCCTTTGAACAAAAGAAGAACAATCCGTTCTCTAGCAAGGTGTTTAGGTGTGCCTCGATCAACCCTACATGACAGATTTCAATTGCAAGAGCTGAAAGCATCACAAGCACCATCAAACCCACCTCAAGCCACGAACAAGATAGCGAGACTAAAGTTCTGCCTATCCATGATGGATGAAAGATGGATATCAAGTCCTTGGCGATTTCAAGCCAATGACAAATATGGTCCACATCGACGAGAAATGGTATGACATGACCCGAGTGAAGAATAGCTACTACGTCATTGCTGGAGAAGAAGAACCAAACCGAATCTGTGCACAATACTCATAGCATTGGGAAGGTGATGTTTCTAACAGCTGTAGCCAAACCTCGCTACAATGAAGATGGGGAGATGACATTTGATGGAAAACTTGGCATTTGGCCGTTCGTGGTACAGACCGAGGCACAACGAACAAGCCAGAACAGACATAGGGGGACATTAGAGTTGAAGCCGCTCAAAGTTACTAGACCTGTGTGCAGAGATTACCTAATCAATAAAGTAATCCCTGCCATTCAAGACAAATGGCCAGACGGTGACGAGGACACAACGATCTTGATTCAACAGGATAATGCAACACCGCATGTCCTCCCCAATGATACTGGTTTTCTAGAAGCCGTGGCACAGACAGATCTGGATATTCGATTATTGCAACAACCACCAAACAGCCCTGAGCTCAATGTTCTAGATCTTTGTTTTCACTGCTCCCTCCAATCCCTAACCGACTGCAGAGCGCCTATGAATATACAGGAACTGGTACAGGGTGTAGAGGAGGAGTTTGAGAACTATGATCCCCATAAGCTGTTCAAAAGCTTTATGACGCTACAAGCGGTCATGGTGGAAGTGATGAAAGATCAAGGAGGAAACAACTACAAGATGCCGCATCTGCATAAGGAACGCTCTCTGAATCTTTGAGAGGAAATAACCGGTGTATCTGCAGTCCGGAGCTAATTATCGACACCAAGGCCATTATAGAACAAGGAAATGAGTAGGTAGAGAAAGGAAAAAGAAAGGAAAGGGAAAAGGAAAAGGAAAAGAAAGGATAGGAGTATGTGATGTGTCATGTGTCATGTGTATGGCTTGTGCCATGTGTATGGCTTGTGCCATGTGTATGGCTTTGTGTCGTGTGTATGTATTGTGTCATGTGTTCAATGAGAAAGGATAGGAAAAGAAAGGATAGAGTATTTGGATTTATTTGGATTTATTTGAATCATTTGAATTTATTTGGATTTATACACCATTTGTCCAATTGCATGTAGGGCCTCATATTCAGGTGTAAGTATTACAGATGCATTAGAAACTGAATAAGGATACTGAAAATAGAATATTACAGAGAACATTTACACTGAAAATAGAATATTTACACTGAAATAGGACCCCCCAAGAAACTTTATTCAGTGATCTTTCTAAACAAGCTACTGAACATACATTGTATTCATCTTGTGCTCGAGAAATAAGAACAAGGGAATTCAATTTCAAACTGATAGGCTGCAGAAAACTGCCACAATCCCTTAACTAAGAGTTGATAAAAACATGTCCCTAAAACTTATTCATCGAGTTAGATCCTGTTAAGTTAACTGAATTATTCCTAAAACAAAGCCTCTGAAGTAACCTCCTTACTAACCCTCTCTCTTCTTCAAGAAGATCTGAACAAGACTATATCTACATCTTTGTTAAATTCTACTCCCTCATAAATCAATGTTGACTAAAATTTTAAGTGCTCTCCTAAAAATCACTTGAGTAGGAAATCTTGAACATAATGTGCCCTGCAGCTTTGTTCAATTGGTACGATCAACAGTGGGTTTTGTTCAATTGATCGGGAGTAGGAGATCTTGGTGTCGAGACCAAAAATTCAGTTATGCACATTGTTAGTTCTTACCCTCATTTTTTCACGGTGAAAGAGCCTGTCATTGCAAATTCAGTTAAGTGTTTGCTTGCTTTAGTTTGTGAAATGCACATGATGATTCCAGCAGCTGTTCGTAATTGCTTGCTTGCAATTCAGTTAAGTGTTGCTTGCTTTAGTTTGACAAATGCAGCTGCTTAGTTTGGACAGAAATTGAGTTAAGTGTTTGCTTGTTTTAGTTTGGATGTAAATGCAGATCCTTGTAAACTTGCTGCAAGGTCAACATGTGCTGTTATAAATTGAGATACTCTAGTTGCAGCACTCTTAGTGATCAAAATTGCAAGCATGTCAAGTCGAGAAGCATGTCATTAACTTAAGACTTAACAATAAAGATGAAAATTTCAGACTTGGCGGTACAAATTCAGGCTTGGCATAAGATAGATGAGCACGAGGAGGACTGAAGGAGGAGGCACTGGGATATTGAGGAGGATCCGCCTCGTTGGGGTCGACTTCATGACCGCCGCCGTCGTCTTCCCCATGCCGTCTGCCGGGCGATGTTGAGGAACTGGAGGAGGAAGAGGAGCTAGTGGATTAGGAGCTCGAGGAAGGCGCCCGCCCATGCCGCCGCCATGCTCCGGATCGGCGCCAACTTGTCGTCATCCTCCGGATCGGCGCCTCGTCGAAGAACCTCACGGAAGAAGGGATTTTAGGGAGAGGAGGAGCTACATGTGAATCGGAGGCGGCGGCGTGGAGGAGGAAGAGGAGGCGGGGGATCTCAGCGAGGCGAGGAGCTTAGCGGCGCTGGGAGCTCACCGGTGGGCTTGAGGAGGGGAGGGAAGCAGTGAACGACGGAAGCTGCGGGAGGGAGTGGACTGCGACACAACGAGGACTGCGGGTTTGGTCGGACAAAAGTGGAGGGTTTTTGTAAAATGTCATGGAGACAACTTTTTCCGGACGGAGGGTACTAGCTAGCTAGCTAGCTGCCATCTCTTTAATTATCATGCTTGATTAATTATTATCCGATCAAATTCCATTCTCGTAAAGGCCACAAGCGGTAGCGAGTACTGATCTGTGTGCATTCTGCGTTTGCGAGAACATTCGCATGATGGCGTCCAAAGGAGCACATCTGAAAGACAGGAATGGATGCGCTTGTCAAAACACTATTCACAATTTTACACCATTATCGATATCTAGTCACACAACTAATACACATGCATATTGATCTCCTTCTTAACAGTTCACAGAGGTGCGGAGAAGCTCCTAGAAGCGGGCGCGTAGAAGCACTTCAAGAGGAAATAAGCGGGATTTTTGCTCGACCAGGTCCTAAATCGAGCGGAGAATACTATTACCCGCTGCCCCCATCGAGCTCGAAGGCACCAATTAGGCTAATGCCACTTTGGCTCCAAGGCAACATGCATATGTAGGAGAAATTGTATATAGCTATACATGTGTGTATGTGTGAATTAATTAATATGATGGTTTGTGAGACATTGATGATATATATATATATGCATGATTGGTTCTATTAGAAATTTATTATATATATATATATATATATATATATATATATATATATATATATATATATATATATATATATATGCATAACGTGTACAATGTGTAGTATTGTAAAATACCAGCAAGCGAAAAAATTAAATTGATAACACAAATTTAATTGAAAAATAAAAATAAAACAAAACCCACAAACATTTAGTACCGATTGGTGTTACCAACGGTACTAAAAAACTCCGCCCGAGCTGGCTCGTGCCACGTGGTTGGCCTTTAGCACCGGTTCGTCTTGAACCGGTACTAAAGTGGGGGGCCTTTAGTGACCACACTTTAGTGCGGTTATGTAACCGGCACTAAAGGGCCTTACGAACCAGTGCTATTTCCCTGTTCTGCACTAGTGTATTCTTGTGGTCTGTCAAGCCATTCTATTCTGGAATGACTGGGAGAAACAAGCTCCAGTACCTCATCCATTTCTTGGAGTGGTTAAAGTAGTTGTATTCCGCAGATCAAATGCCAATCCAGCTTTTGATTCTGCTCTACCTCGGAGTATTACCCCCTTTATGTCAGGATCGTCATGAGGATTGCACCATTTTTCATGAATTCTTGACGTAGTGATACTTCTCGCTATCATTATTCATTCCTCGGTCCCAAGTTGTTGTAACCGAAATGCTGACAAGTGTCTTGTGATGTGTGAAATCAATACTCCTATCAGCGAGTTGCTTGGTAGTTAAAGGATAATAATTTCATTCTTAGCGTGTTGGTTCTTGAATCATCATTCTAAGATAGATTGTGCTACCTAGTCCTTATTTCTGGTGCACTCTTCGATGAATGAGTTAGGATTGTGCCAATCCCTCGCTCTTTTGATCATATCGTCTTGCCCTAAAAAGCAAGATTGTTCTCGAGCTTAGTAACATGTCGGTGGTTCATGGCTTTCCGAATATCTTCTTGGGAGTATCACCAGCTTGCCCCCTGACTATTATGTTGAGTTCGTGATCAAGTTGGTTTCTCGTAAACCACCCCTTCTCCAAGAATCTCTGTTGGAAACCCTTGAGCTAGTTGGTTAAGCTAAACAACAACTTGGAGAGTTAGAAGATAAAAGCTTGGCCGACTTAGCTCATCACTAAGGGATATCCTTGAGTGTGTGTGTGTGTGTGTTGAAGAGAGACGATATCTCCATCGATTGGTCCTCGTGATCAGTTGTTGGACCTATTGTCTTATCAATCCTTTGATTTGAGTGCGGCTATCGTCAAATCAAATCAGTATAACGATGCTCGTAATGTTGTCTTACTCGTGGTTGATCCTCGAGCATACACCATTACATCTTTTGGTCTGACCAATACTATCACCGTGTTCACATGATGGTGGAAGTACAGTGATATGGAAATTCTGATGAGTTGTTGTTGAGCCCATCAGCAGCATTTTGTCTCCCCCAATGATTCATGTTGAACATCAACCTAGTGTTGGAAACTTTTGTCAAGATTATCTTACGTGCCCGTTCATGAAGAATATGTTTGGATGAAAAAGTGACTTCCTCTAGTTCATGTGCATTTGATGAAATTGGCGCCGTGAATTTGAGAAAGGTTTGTTTTGCTTCCTCCGAATCGTCCCAATTCAGTCATGCATATGTGCGAAGTATTCTGCTGATGCCGAGACTTGCAACCTTCATTCCAAATGTATTCCTAGCACACCAAGCCACTGATTGTATTGTTCAAGGAGAAGAAGTTCCTTCTTAAGAGCATGCCTTATGCAAGGACTTTGATATCCTCGACGATGGTTCCCAACCAGAATTCGATAGTATTTTATTGTAAGACTACTATGTGGTCATTCTTGTCTTGGACAACATGCTCACATGTTTGTAGCAGAACCGGCTCATGTTTTGGAGCTTGCTATCGTGGTTCATATCTCGAGAATCTCGCAACGTCATCTTGTCGATTTGTGTTGCAACCTTTCCTTTTCAGACATCTTATGCAAAATGTCTCATTACCAACCAGATCTGAATCTCGGCAGATATGATGGTTGAAACATTCCAACATTTGCATTATGTTTCCAGCTTGCACCCCAGCAATTGTTGCCCGGGATCATCTTCAAAAGCAGTCCTACCATGGGTCCCATCCATTTACGATGATAAGCAAAATCATCCATTGCGTTGTCTTCAACAAGGTAGTCCACACCATCCATTCTAGTCCGAGTATGTCATTCTTTCTAACTCCTTCAAATGATCGATTGTGATTGCCTTAGGCTGGTATAAAGAGTTCCAATGATCTCTGAATCAAAATGTCACATCCCTAGAATTGCTTGACCTTAGTTGCATTAAGGCATTCATGTCATCATGTTAATTTCCATGAAAATTGAAATGGGGACTTGTGAAACCCTCAGAATCATTTTGGAAATGACCTAAATAAAATCGCTCCAAAAGGGTCCAAGAAAATGCTCATGTGGCCCTCTGGAAATATTGGACAGAGTTAACAATCTAACCAATATTTTTAGGATCTCATAAGTATTTATTTTGGGCATTTGGAATTAATACATTAAATATTTGCCTTGGATATATATTACTATATATATAAAATATTGTCCAAAATTGTGCCCTTTTGTTGGGGAGCTCTGGAATAATGTAGTAAGCCCCTGCAAAAATTGGCATAATTAAATAAATTAGTTTGGTATTTTTTAATAAATCAAAACAAATGTCAGAAAAATAGAAAAGGAAACAAATTAGGTAAAAGCCCTTACCTGGCCTCACTGCTGCAGCCACCCGTGACCTCTCTTCCCCCCCTCCCCGCTGGCGGCCCGGTTGGCCCAGCCCACCACCGCCTCCTCCCTGTCGCCTCCCTCCTCTGCCGGGGAGGGGCAGGCGCGTGCCGCAATCACGCTCGCCGCTCGCCACGACTCCAGCTGCTTGCCGCTTCCCCTCTCGCCCTGGACGCGCCACGGAGACGCCCCGAAGCCCCTCACTCTTTCCCCTCACTCTCTGCTCTCTCCCTCGTCCTCTGCTCCCTCCCCGAGCACACCCGAGCGAAGCTCATCGCCACCGCTCGCCGTAGTCACGGCCACCGCCCTTCCCTTGCCTCGCCGCCGTGCCCAAGAGCTCCGCCTCGTCGCACCGGACCTCTCCTGACCCACGCGTCCCCAGCGCCTCGGGCCGACCTCGCCCTCGTCTTCAACCTCGGGCACCGAGCCGCCTCCCGTCGATTCGGTGCCGCCAGACCTCCCAGGCTCACTGATCCCTCTCCGACCCAGCGGTGAGCTCCTCTTCTTTCCCCTCATCCCCTCTGTCCTGCGCTACCAGTAGCCACGCCTGCTGGCACCGGCTCGCCGCCCGCCATGGCCGGGCGAGCTCCGTGCCCCCGAGCGCCTCTGCCTCGCCTAGCAGCTCCGACGCACCCCCGCTGCCCTCTAGGTGCTGCCTAGCACCTCCGCTCACTCCCCTACGAGCCACAATACCGCGGCCGCCTTAGCCGAACTCGGCGCGCCGGCTCCACTCCGGCGAACACCGCCGCCCTGAGCTCTAACTTCCCACCAGAACCTCGGCGCCTTCCCGGCTGTCGTGAGGTACTCTCCCGCCTCTTTTGGTGGCGGAATGGCCATCTGCACTTGCTCGCCGCGTTCGGCGTCGCCGGCGTCAAGCCGCCGTGGCGATGACCCTTTGACCGGGGTTTGACCACCGGGTCAGCGACATGTGGGCCCGTGCCTCACCGACATTTTAGTTAGGACACAATTAGCACTAACAGCCTCTGTTAATTAATTAGGACAACGACACGTGGGTCCCAGCGTCGGGTTTGACCTGGACAGCGACCAGTTGACGGTGACGTCACATTGACGTCGGTGACGCCATAATTAGGTTTCTAGATTTAATTTAATTCAGTAAATTCAGAAAATACTCTAAACTTCTAAAAATCATATAAATTCAACCGTAACTTCGGATGGAAATAATTTATATATGAAAATGATCAGAAAAATATGAAGAATCTGTTTATGCCATGATCATGCATGTTTGAACAAGTTAACATCACTGAATAGGATGAATCATGATTAGGGTAATTTAGGAAATAGCATTTGAGTTGGAATTCAACCTTGTTTGAATTCCACTCCAACTAACGGATTATTATTGCATTAGGTAAATTCAGTACCTTAACATGATCATGCATCATATATGTGCATTGCATTGATTGTGCTCTCTCTTGTTTGCGGTAATTGCCCCCTCCGGTGAGCGATGTACTGAAGCGATGATTATTCGATGACACCGATGAAGAACTATTATCTTGAAGTGCCGGGCAAGCAAAACCCTTGTTCATTCGATATAATCCCACTCTCTCGCTCCTGCTCTATTTTATTGCATTAGGACAACAACGATTCAACTGTTACTTGCTGCGGTAGCTGAACCCCTTGATCCTTTGCATGACCTGTCATTCCACAGTAATTAGATGAAACCCACTAGCATGAGTAGGAGTTGTTTGAGCCCATGTTGTGCCTACTCATTTATGCTTGTTTGTCATGCCTGCTACTGCTTAGAGTTGAGTCGGGTCTGATTCATCGGGAATGAATTGGAATGGTTGTGTGAACATGTCCTATTGTGTGTGAGCTAAGTGTGTGAACACGATTTGGTAAAGGTAGCGGTGAGAGGCCATGTAGGAGTACATGGTGGGTTGTCTCATTGCAGCCGTCCTCGAGAACTGAGTTACGTGTTTGTGATCCATGAAACAGTTACTACCACGCATTGGGATCCTTAATTGACCCTCTCGGCTTCTTAACCACCCTTGTCCACGGTCAGGGAGTTGCAAGTAGTTTACGGTGTTTGTAGCTTCTTTGGGGGCGCCGCATAGCGCTGACCTTAGGGGTGGGTTGTGTTGCGGTAGGCACCGTGGCCCGGTGTACCAGTGCCCGTTTGGTATCTCGGGAACCCTGCACACATCGTTCGGGGCTGTATGGGAAACCTCGGCGGACTCCTGCGGATGGAACCCGAATAGGCGATAAACTGGACTAGGGACTTGAGTGTTTAGGTAGGCGTGGCCGACACCCACGTTGGGCTTCCGCTTGAAGGTTGCCGAGTACATGTCGTGTAAGCGGCGGTAAGTGGTGAGCGTGTGTGAAGAAGTACACCCTGCAGGGTTTAATATGATCTATTGAATAGCCGTGTCCACGGAGAAGGACTTCTGGGTTGCCTATATCGGTTCATAGACAAGTGAAAGTGGATACTCTAAAATCGCAAGATAAGCGTGAGTGCTATGGATGGCGTTCTCGTGAGGGAGGCGGAGGCGGGTCCATAGTGGTGTATTGCCATGGTGAATATGTGGACTCGTGTGCGCCACCTCAAAGAGTTACTTGCATTCGTAGTTCAGGATAGCCATCGAGTCAAAGCTGGCTTGCTGCGGTCAAACTCCACCACCCCTTTTGATAATGATGCATATGTAGTTAGATCGATGTAAGTCTTGCTGAGTACAATTGTACTCACGTTTGCTTATTTTATGTTTTGCGAGAGGCGTCGGTCTCGCTAGTAGTTCGCTTGGACTTGACGTTTAGCTTGTTACCTCAGCTACGATCTTGTGCCTCGGCAGGATTTGGTAGATAGTCGGGCTCCTCAGCCCTTTTCATTTATAGTTATGCGTACTCGAGACATGTTTAGCTTCGCTTGTGTTTTGACTTGTATGCTCGAGTGTTGGGTCATGAGACCCATGTTTGTAATATCTCGCTCCTCGGAGCCTAATGAATAATATATTGAGTTGTAGAGTTATGTTGTGATGCCATGTTGTATCTCGCATATTGAGCATAATGTGTGTATGTTTGAAATGCTTGGTATGTGTGGGATCCGACAAACTAGTTGTTTATCCTTGGCAGCCTCTCATATGGGGAAATGTAGTCTCGTGCCTCCGGCGATAGTAGTCCGCTTCTGACCCGGTTCACGAGTCCTGCTAGCCCACACTACTGCTTGGACACTTGGTGGCGGCATGTGATTCATTTCGTTCCTATATACATCCCTCGGGAAATGTCACGCGGTGATACTTGGAGTCTGCCTAGCACTGCTACAGCCGGGATACGGAGTCTGTTAGCCAGTGCTACAGCCCAAGTTCATACGTTGATGACCGACATGCTCGAAGTGTTTCATGTATGCCTGTCCCCATAGGTTAGTGCCACTTTGGGTTCACGACTAGCCATGTCGGCCGGGTTCTTTGTCATATGGATGCTAGCGACACTATCATATCGTGAGCCAAAAGGCATAAGCGGTCCGGCCATGGTAAGGCGACACCGTGGGAATACCGTGCGTGAGGCCGCAAAGTGATATGATGTGTTACATGCTAGATCGGTGTGACTTAGGATCGGGGTCTGACAGCGTTGGTATCGAGCTGACTGCTGTGGGATTACCAAGCCAAACTGGTGAAGTTGTGTCTAGAAATGCTTTAGTTATGTAAGGGAATTGATTGTGGAAGGAGCGTAAGGCTCTTTTACTCCTTATACCTCATGGCCTTCTGATCTGAGTCATCCTCTTCTCTTCTACGGGGTTTAAGAACTAGGCTTCTCATCTATCTATTAGGATGACGTGTTACTAATCCATAGACCTTTAAGATTGTTGGTTTTAATCCCCAGTTCAGTTCCTACTACTCCTGTATGATAACTGTTGATCCCAGAATCTTGTTATGATGTTGTTGAGTGGTTATGCCACCATTTTCTGCAGGATGTCTCAAATCATTTTTGAGCATTTACAGCCGTTATGCTGTCCGAGTCATCCCAGGTCTCTAAATAGTCTGATGCATTTGCAATCCTTTCCTTCATTCCGATGTCCTCTTTGGTCGAATAAGCACACTAACGGTGCGTTGGGGTAATTTATTGCCTTGACATATATGTTGGAACTACTATTATGACCCTAGGTGTTTAGGAAGTCACCTAGCAATTTAGTAATGCTTTTGTATCCCAAGTGTGATGATTCGGCCATCATTTTGAAAGCATCCGTGATGCCATTTAGTAGTAGGTATTCTACTCTGGGTTGTTGAACCCGAGATTCATCCTACTTCATGTTGATAGTATTTGCTAGTGCCTTTAGGATATTAGTAACCTTGCGATAGTCCTCAAGGTCCGTGGTATTTCCTTCTTCCAAATACTACGAACCGCTTATGGCGAAGTTCTTTTGAGCCAAAAGATCACAATAAGAGTGCTCTTGAGGTTCTCCATTCATAATTGTGAATCTGCCAACTCTACCTTCTCGCATGGGTTATCCGGAAGAAATGTTGAGCTTGCTCGACATACTAATCTGTGCATCCACAACTCAGAAAATTATATGTTCCTTTGAGTTGTTCTCTTAGATACCTTCTGACCTTCATCTATCAATTGATAGCCAAGGGTATGTGTGCATTTGTGTTCATCGATGCATTTTATTCTTGTGGTCCGTCAAGCCATTCTATTCCGGAATGACTAGGAGAAACAAACTCCAGTACCTCATCCATTTCTAGGATTGGGTCAAAGTAGTTGCATCCCGCAGATCGAAACGCCAATTCAGCTTTTGATTCTGTCCTACCTCGGAGTGTTGCCATCCTTATGTCAAGAGTGTCATGGGAATTGCACAACCTCCTAGGAATTCTTGACACAGTGATACTCTCACTATCATTATTCATTCCTCGGTTCCGTGTTGTTGTAACCGGAAAGCCGACAAGTGAATTGTGATGTGTGAAATCAATACTCCGAGCAACTTGTTGCTTGGTAGTGAATGGACAATATTCTCATTCTTAGCGTGTTGGTTATTAAACCATCATCCCGAGGTTGATCGTGCTACCTAGTCCTTATTTCGGTGCACACTTGATTGATGAGTTAGGATTGTGTCAAGTCCTCACTCATTTGATCATATCGTCTTGCCCTTAAAAGCAAGATTACTCTCGAGCTTAGTAACATAACGGTGGTTCGTGACTTTCCAAATATCTTCTTGGAAGTGTTGCGGGTTGTTTCTGACTGTTATGTTGAGCTCGTGATCAAGTTGGTTCCTATGGACCACCCTTTCTCCAAGAATCTGTGTTGGATATTCTGAGCTAGTTGGTTAAGCTAGACAATAACTTGGAGAGTTGGAAGATAAAAGCTTGCCTAACTTAGTTCGTTCCAAAGGGATATTCTTGTGTAGTGTGTGTTGAAGAAAGATGATATCTTCATCGATTGGTCCTCGTGATCAGTTGTTGGATCTATTGTCCTACCAATTCTTTGACTTGAGTATGGGCCATTGTCAAGTCAATTCAGAACCAACGATATTCGTAATGTTGTCTTACTCGTGGTTGATCCTTCGAGCATACACCATTACATCTTTTGGTCTGACCAATACTATCACGTGTTCACATGATGGTGGAAGTCCAGTGATATGGAAATTCCGATGAGTTGCTGTTGAGCCCGTCAGTAGCATTTTGTCTCCCCCCATGAGTCATGTTGAGCATCAACCTAGTATTGGAAATTTGTGTAAGCATTCTTCGTGTTTCGTTCATGAAGCATATGTTTGGATGAAAGTAGTGACTTCCTCTAATTCATGTGCATCTGGTGTAAGTGCCGCCATGAATTTGAGAAAGGTTTGTTTTGTTTCTTTGGAATCATCCCAAGTCAGTCATGCACGTGCGAAGTATTCTATGGTCTGGTAGACTGATCATCTTCATCCCATATGGATTCCATAGCACACCAAGCCACTGATTGACTTGATCAAGGAAAAGAAGTCTATGCTTGGGATCTAATCCATGGACTTGTGTAAAGACTTGATACCCTCGATGATGACTCCCCACCCGAACTTCGGTAGTGTTTTATTATAAGACTACCATGTGGTCATGCTTGTCTAGGACAACGTGTTCACATGATTGTAGCAAAACCAGCTCACGTTTTGGAGCTTGCTATCGTAGTTCATGTCCCGAGAATCTCGCAACGCCATCTCGTCGATTTGTGTTGCAACCTTTCCTTTTCAGACGTGCTGAGTCTGAAATATCCTAACACCAACCAGATCTGAATCTCAGGCAGATATGATGGTTGGAACATTCGAACAGTTGCATTTCGTTCCCAGCTTGCACCGTCCTTGTGCTATCTCGCCATAGACTGTCTTCTTAGCAATTCTTGTCCAAGATCATCCTCAAAGTGGACTTACCATAGGCCCCCCCACCTTCGATGATAAGCAAATCATCCATTCGTTGTCTTCAACAAGGTAGTCTACATCATCCATTTCAGTCCAAGTGTACCATTCCTTGCATTCCATCAAATGATGCTTTGTGATTGTCTTAGGCTGGTATAAAGAGTTCCAATGATCTATGGATCAAAAGTAATTCTTTTGCCACTTAAGGGAATAGTTCTTGCGTCACCTTTCTCGAGGTGTCTGTTACGGTATCATGGTAAATATCTTCTCGCCACCTGACACCATCCACCATCTCCCTAAGCGTGGAATTGTTGCCACTAATCAAACTTCGTTGTTGTTCTTCCATCCCCCTCGATGCATTTTGTGTCTCAACTCAAGATGTGTCACCATCTCAGTCCGTGAGTCGATCATGTCTACTTGATCTTCATGAAGGTCGAATCATGTAGGGTTTTCCCCTTCTTACATTGTCGTGTCGGGTGAAGATCTCGAAGGCGTCAAGACCAAGAAGATGGAGTGAACCAACATCTTGAGAAGGCAAGCTGGATCATGGAGATTGTAATAGTTTGTGACCTCCCTTTTCCTCTTACCTCCGTCTTGAATCTCGGCGAGATTCTTGTTTAGTGGGGTGAGTTGTCACATCCTAAATTGCTTGACCTTAGTTGCATTAAGGCATTCATGTCATCATGTTAATTTCCATGAAAATTGAAATGGGGACTTGTGAAACCCTCGAGAATCATTTTGGAAATGACCTAAATAAAATCGCTCCAAAAGGGTCCAAGAAAATGCTCATGTGGCCCTCTGGAAATATTGGACAGAGTTAACAATCTAACCAATATTTTAGGATCTCATAAGTATTTATTTTGGGCATTTGGAATTAATACATTAAATATTTGCCTTGGATATATATTACTATATATATAAAATATTGTCCAAAATTGTGCCCTTTTGTTGGGGAGCTCTGGAATAATGTAGTAAGCCCTGCAAAATTGGCATAATTAAATAAATTAGTTTGGTATTTTTAATAAATCAAAACAAATGTCGAGGAAAAATAGAAAAGGAAACAAATTAGGTAAAGCCCTTACTGGCCTCACTGCGCAGCCACCCGTGACCTCTCTTTCCCCCCCTCCCCATTGGCCGGCCCGGTTGGCCCAGCCCACCACCGCCTCCTCCTGTCGCCTCCCTCCTCTGCCAGGGGAGGGCAGGCGCGTGACCCGGCGTCTTGCAGCTCGCCGCCGCCACGACTCCAGCTGCTTGCCGCTTCCCTCTCGCCTGGGCCAGCGCCACTGAGGCGCCCAAGCCCCTCACTCTTTCCCCTCACTCTGCTCTCTCCTCGTCCTCTGCTCCCTCCCGAGCACACCCAGCCGAAGCTCATCGCCACCCTTCGCCGTAGTCACGGCCACCGCCCTTCCCTTGCCTCGCCGCCGTGCCCAAGAGCTCCGCCTCGTCTGCCGGACCTCTCCTGACCCACGCGTCCCCAAGCGCCCTCGGCGCCGACCTCGCCCTCGTCTTCAACCTCGGGCACCCGAGCCGCCTCCAGTCGATTCGGTGCCGCCAGACCTCCAGAGCTCACTGATCCCTCTCCGACCCAGGTGAGCTCCTCTTCTTTTCCCTCATCCCCCTCTGTCTCCACGCGCCTGTAGCCACCGCCCTTGTAGTCACCCGGCCGCCGCCCGCCATGGCCGGCGAGCTCCGTGCCCGGCGCCTCTGCCTCGCCTAGCAGCTCCGGCGCACCCCGCTGCCCTCTAGGTGCTGCCTAGCACCTCCGCTCACTCCCCTCGAGCCACAACACATGGCCGCCCTTAGCGAACTCCGGCGCCGCCCTGGCTCCACTCCGTGAACACCGGCCGCCCAGAGCTCTAACTTCCCCACCAAGAACCTCGGCGCCTTCCCGGCTGTCGTGAGGTACTCTCCCGCCTCTTTTGGTGGCGGAATAGCCATCTGCACTTGCTCCTTGGCGTTCGGCGTCGCCCGGCGTCAAGCCGCCGGTGGCGATGACCCTTTGACCGGGGTTTGACCACCGGGTCAGCGACATGTGGGCCGTGCCTCGCGACATTTTAGTTAGGACACAATTAGCACTAACAGCCTCTGTTAATTAATTAGGACAACGACACGTGGGTCCCAGCGTCGGTTTGACCTGGACAGCGACCAGTTGACGCTGACGTCACATTGACGTCGGTGACGCTCATAATTAGGTTTCTAGATTTAATTTAATTCAGTAAATTCAGAAAATACTCTAAACTTCTAAAATCATATAAATTCAACCGTAACTCGGATGGAAATAATTTATATATGAAAATGATCAGAAAAATATGAAGAATCTGTTTATGCCATGATCATGCATGTTTGAACAAGTTAACATCACTGAATAGGATGAATCATGATTAGGGTAATTTAGGAAATAGCATTTGAGTTGGAATTCAACCTTGTTTGAATTCCACTCCAACTAACGGATTATTATTGCATTAGGTAAATTCAGTACCTTAACATGATCATGCATCATATATGTGCATTGCATTGATTGTGCTCTCTCTTGTTTGCGGTAATTGCCCCCTCCGGTGAGCGATGTACCAAGCGATGATTATTCGATGACACCGATGAAGAACTATTATCTTGAAGTGCCGAGGCAAGCAAAACCCCTTGTTCATTCGATATAATCCCACTCTCTCGCTCCTGCTCTATTTTATTGCATTAGGACAACAACGATTCAAGCTGTTACTTGCTGCGGTAGCTGAACCCTTGATCCTTTGCATGACTGTCATTCCACGATAATTAGATGAAACCCACTAGCATGAGTAGGAGTTGTTTGAGCCCATGTTGTGCCTACTCATTTATGCTTGTTTGTCATGCCTGCTCTTGCTTAGAGTTGAGTCGGGTCTGATTCATCGGGAATGAATTGGAATGGTTGTGTGAACATGTCCTATTGTGTGTGAGCTAAGTGTGTGAACACGATTTGGTAAAGGTAGCGGTGAGAGGCCATGTAGGAGTACATGGTGGGTTGTCTCATTGCAGCCGTCCTCGAGGAACTGAGTTACGTGTTTGTGATCCATGAAAGCAGTTACTACCACGCATTGGGATCCATAATTGACCCTCTCGGCTTCTTAACCACCCTTGTCCACGGTCAAGGAGTTGCAAGTAGTTTACGGTGTTTGTAGCTTCTTTGGGGGCCGCATAGCAGCTGACCTTAGGGGTGGGTTGTGTTGCGGTAGGCACCGTGGCCCGATGTGCGAAAGTGCCGTTTGGTATCTCGGGAACCCTGCACACATCGTTCGGGGCTGTATGGGAAACCTCGGCGGACTCCTGCGGATGGAACCGAATAGGCGATAAACTGGACTAGGGACTTGAGTGTTTAGGTAGGCCGTGGCCGACACCCGTTGGGCTTCCGCTTGAAGGTTGCAGTACATGTCGTGTAACGCGGCGGTAAGTGGTGAGCGTGTGTGAAGAAGTACACCCTGCGGGGTTTAATATGATCTATTGAATAGCCGTGTCCACGGAGAAGGACTTCGGGTTGCCTATATCGGTTCATAGACAAGTGAAAGTGGATACTCTAAAATGCGCAAGATAAGCGTGAGTGCTATGGATGGCGTTCTCGTGAGGGAGGCGGGGCGGGTCCATAGTGGTGTATTGCCATGGTGAATATGTGGACTCGTGTGCGCCACCTCAAAAGAGTTACTTGCGATCGTAGTTCAGGATAGCCACGAGTCAAAGCTGGCTTGCTGCGGTCAAACTCCACCACCCCTTTTGATAATGATGCATATGTACTTAGATCGATGTAAGTCTTGCTGAGTACAATTGTACTCACGTTTGCTTATTTTATGTTTTGCGAGAGAGGCGTCGGTCTCGCTAGTAGTTCGCTTGGGCTTGACGTTTAGCTTGTTACCTCAGCTACGATCTTGTGCCTCGGCAGGATTTGGTAGATAGTCGGGCTCCTCAGCCCTTTTCATTTATAGTTATGCGTACTCGGACATGTTTAGCTTCGCTTGTGTTTTGACTTGTATGCTCACGAGTGTTGGGTCATGAGACCCATGTTTGTAATTCTCGCTCCTCGGAGCCTAATGAATAATATATTGAGTTGTAGAGTTATGTTGTGATGCCATGTTGTATCTCGCATATTGAGCATAATGTGTGTATGTTTGAAATGCTTGGTATGTGTGGGATCCGACAAACTAGTTGTTTATCCTTGGCAGCCTCTCATATGGGGAAATGTAGTCTCGTGCCTCCGGCGATAGTAGTCCCTTCTGACCCGGTTCACGAGTCTGCTAGCCAACACTCTTGCTTGGACACTTGGTGGCGGCATGTGATTCATTTCGTTCCTATATACATCCCTTGAAATGTCACGCGGTGATACTTGGAGTCCTGCCTAGCTGCTACAGCCGGGATACCGAGTCCTGTTAGCCCAGTGCTACAGCCCAAGTTCATACGTTGATGACCGACATGCTCGAAGTGTTTCATGTATGCCTGTCCCCATAGGTTAGTGCCGCTTTGGGTTCACGACTAGCCATGTCGGCCGGGTTCTTTGTCATATGGATGCTAGCGACACTATCATATCGTGAGCCAAAAGCATAAGCGGTCCCGGCCATGGTAAGGCGACACCCGTGGGAATACCGTGCGTGAGGCCGCAAAGTGATATGATGTGTTACATGCTAGATCGGTGTGACTTAGGATCGGGGTCCTGACACAAAAGTAATTCTTTTTGCCACTTAAGGGAATATTTCTGCGAGTCACCTTCCTTAGGATGTCTCGTTGTGGTATCATGTCAACTCAACTCCTCGCTACATTGGCAACCGTTCACCACCTTCTTAAGTGTGGAATTGATGCCTACCTAGTGAATCTTAGTCATCTGTTACACTCCATCCCTCCGGATGTATGTTTCATGTCTCAGCTCCAGAGATGTTTCTATGTCTCATTTTGTGAGTTGATCTTGTGATCATTAAGGTGATCCTAAATTGATCGAACCTCAAGAAGATCGATTCTTCTAAAATCCCCCCTTTCCTCTCGTTGTCATGTGGGTTGGACTTCTCAGAGCAACGCATCGAGACAAAGATGGTGATTGATTCAACGTTCTTGTGGAGTGCCACCTGGATCATGAAGATTGTGTTAGTTTGTGTTCCCCATTGACCTCTTACCTCACGTCTTGAATCTCGGGACGAGATTCTTGTTTAGTGGGGGTGAGTTATCACATCCTAACCACGGCAATGCACTAGGCTAACTTCATGTGTGCATCATGTTTAAACTTTGAAAGAAACTTGAAATGGGGATTGCCTAAACCCTAGCATTAAAGGAATTCACTAGGTTCAACCAAAATATTTCGAGAAAATCCAAATGGCTTCCCAAAATGTTCATCATTCTTGGAAAATCTGGAAGCTTGATAACGGAGGTGATGCACATTTTCCATGACATATTTGGGCTCTGGATTAAATCATACTCTATTTGCATTTGGGCATTTAAATGCTATAAAATATTTTAAATGTCCAAATAATCATGAACTAAAATGTTTGCTGTTGGTAATATTCTAAACAGTATCCATGAGCAGTTCCTTGATTTTTGGGTTTGTTCTGGTATTTTAAATAAAGCCCTAAAGCTACAGAAGAAATAGAAAACTAAAACAAATAAAAGAAAGAGAGAGAAGGACTTACCTGGCAGAAGCTTACCTCGCGCCCACCAATAGGCCCAGTACTGTAGCTGGCGGCCCGGTCCACCACCGCTACCCCCCTGTCGTCTTCCTCCTTGGACAGAAGGACATGGGCGCATGCTCGCCGCCTGCTGGCCACGCGCAAGCCACCTCCTGCCTGCCTGCGTACTCCCCGACGCCCTGGATGCCTCTGGCATCGCCACGCGCCCCCTGGACCCTCTCTCACTCTCCCGTGCTTCCCCCCTCCCCCCTCCTCTGTTTCTCTCGCGCACAGCCACCAGAACGCGCCGTCGCCGCCGCTCGTCGTTGCCGTGACCACCGACCCTCCCTCGCTTCCCCGACTAGTCCACAAGCTCCGCGACGTCGCCCTCGACCCCCTCACCGAGCCACGCCCCGCCAGAAGCCCTGCAGCGTCGCCCTCGAGCTCGTCTTCAACCTTCGGCCGCCGGCAACCTCACCTTCAATTCGCCGCCGTTCGTGCTTCCCCGGCCTCCCTGAGCTTCTTTTCAGCACCCCTGTGAGCTCCTGATCCTCCCCCTATGCTCTCCCCCTCCGTTCCCATTCTCTATCCGCCATCCCCGTGCACCCGAGCTCCGGCCGCCGCCATGGCCGACAAGCCTTGCGCTCGCGAGCTCCTCCGCTCAAACCCGCTGCACGGTTGTGCTCCTGGAACTCGAGTCGAAGAAACCTTTGGCCAGCCGCTAGCACTCGAAACCTCGTCCCGCTCGGCGTCGAACACGGCCGCCCGGCTTGTCGTCGCCGGCGAGATTCCGGCTGCCCGTGACCACCCGTCTGGTCCATTCGATGCGCGAGTGCAAGAGCTCATGCTCGGTGCCTCCCGGCGACAAACCGCAGCTCTAACATGTTTACGGTGATCTTCCGCGCGAGTCGTGGTCGCCGCGGCCGAACCCGGCGAGTGCCGGCGTAGCCCTTAATTGGGGCCTAAACACCCGGTAATCACCCCTGGTGCCACTGCCATGTGGGCCCGGTGCCAAAATTAATTACTTAATTTCTTTTTAGTTTAATGCTAATCTTGCGGACTCCACGTGTCAGTTTTGACTTTGACCAAGTCAGCGTTGACCGGTCCCACCTATCAAACACCCAAACCAACTGAGACAACGACGGTGGGCCCCATGGTCGAGGTTTGATTCGGACCAGCCCTTTGACCTCTTGACGTCATGCTTGCACATTCTTGTGTGATGAAGGAATTCTGGATTAAATCTAATTCAGGAAATTCCAGAAAATGTTTAAAACTTGTAAAATCATAGAAATTCAACCGTAACTCCAAATGAGATAAATTATATATGAAAAATGATCAGAAAAATCCAATCTATCCATATGTACCATTTTCATGCATGTTAGAACAATTTATAGCTGTTGTTTAGCACAAATCATATAAATGGCATTTAAATATCCACATATGGAGTTTGAATTTGAATCTTGGATTCAAACCAACTCCATTTAATCTGCTGCTAGTTGCATTAGCTCAAATCACAGCATTTTGACATGTCATGATCATGCATCATATTGTGCATTGCATTGATTGTGTTCTTCCTTGTTAGCGGTGTTTGTTCCTCCCTCGATGAGCGTTGTACCGGCGGCGAGTTCGATGACACCGATGAAGAGCTATAATATCTTCAAAAGTGCCAGGCAAGCAAAACCCCCTTGTTCATTCCGATACAATCCCACTCTCTCGCTTCTACTCTCTTTTACTGCATTAGGACAACAACGATTCATCTGTTACTTGCTGCGGTAGCTGAACCCCTTTATCCTCTGCATGACTGTCATTCCACAGTAATTAGATGAAACCCACTAGCATGAGTAGGAGTTGTTCGAGCCTGTTGTGCCTACTCATTCATGCTTGTTTATCATGCACTCTGCTTAGAGTTGAGTCAGGTCGATTCATCGGGAATGAATTGGAATGGTTGTGTGAACATGTCCTCTTGTGTGTGAGCTAAGTGTGTGAACACGATTTGGTAAAAGTAGCGGTGAGAGGCCATGTAGGCGTACATGGTGGGTTGTCTCATTGAAGCCGTCCTCGGGAACTGAGTTACGTGTTTGTGATCCATGAAACAGTTACTACCACACATTGGGATCCTTAATTGACTCTCTCGGCTTCTTAACCACCCTTGTTCTCTGTCCGGAGTTGAAACTAGTTTACGGTGTTTGTAGGATATGTGTTGGAGGCCATGCGTGCTTGACCCTAGGGGTGGGCTATGATGTGGTAGATACTGCTGTGGCCCGGTGTGCGAATGCCCGTTTGGTATCTCGGGAACCCTGCACACATCGTTCGGGGCCGTTAGTGGAAACCTCGGCGGACTCCTGTGGATGGAACCGAATAGGCGATAAACTGGACTAGGGACTTGAGTGTTTAGGTAGGCCGTGGCCGACACCTCATTGGGCTTCCACTTGAAGGTTGCAGTACATGTCTTATGTGGCGATAAGTGGTGAGCGTGTGTGAAGAAGTACACCCTGCGGGGTTAATATCATCTATTGAATAGCCGTGTCCACGGAAAAGGACTTCTGGGTTGCCTATATCAGTTCATAGAAAAGTGAAAGTGGATACTCTAAAATGCGCAAGATAAGCGTGAGTGCTATGGATGGCGTTCTCGTAGGAAGACGGGATCGGATCAATAGTGGTGTATTGATTGGTGAATATGTGGACTCGTGTGCACCACCTCAAAAGAGTTACTTGCAGTCGTAGTTCAGGATAGCCACCGAGTCAAAGCTGGCTTGCTGCAGTCAAACTCCACCACCCGCCATTGTTGATAATGATGCATATGTAGTTAGTTCTAATGTAAGTCTTGCTGAGTACGTTTGTACTCACGTTTGCTTATTTTATGTTTTGCAGAGAGACGTCAGTCTAGCTAGTAGTTCCACGTGGACTTCGATGTTTAGCTTGTTACTTCAGCTACGATCTTGTGCCCTCGGCAGGATCTGGCAGATAGTTAGGCTTCTCAGCCTTTTTCATTTATAGTTGTCTGTACTCAGACATGTTAAGCTTCCGCATGTGTTTGACTTGTATGCTCCGAATGTTGGGTCGAGAGACCCATGTTTGTAATATCTCGCTCCTCGGAGCCTAAGGATTAAATATTTGAGTCGTAGAGTTATGTTGTGATGCCATGTTGTATTTACACATATTGAGCATATTGTGTGTATGTTTGAAATGCTTGGTATGTGTGGGATCCGACAATCTAGTTGTTTATCCTTGGCAGCCTCTCATATGGGGAAATGTAGTCTAGTGCTTCTGGCGATAGTAGTCCACTACAGCCGGTTCACATGATCCTGCTAGCCCAAACACTCTTGCTCTGGACACTTGGTAGCCGACATGTGTTTCACGCCGTTCTGTGTCTATCCCTTGAAATGTCACGCGGTGACATCCGAGTCTGCCTAGCCTGCTACAGCCGGGTTCCGAGTCCTGTTAGCCAGTGCTACAGCCGGATTCTGCGCTGGCGACCGACATGCTCGATGTGATTCATGTATGCCTGTTCCCATGGGTTAGTGCCGCTTTGGGTTCACGACTAGCCATGTCGGCCCGGGTTCTCTGTCATGTGGATGCTAGCGACACTATCATGTACGTGAGCCAAAAGGCGCAAACGGTCCCGGGCCATGGTAAGGCGACACCCGTGGGAATACCGTGCGTGAGGCCGCAAAGTGATATGAGGTGTTACCGGCTAGGTCAATGTGACTTGGAATCGGGGTCCTGACAGTACCCGAGGATGGCATTGTATGGCAGGCGAATGTGGGCGACGTCGAAGTCGGTGAGCTCGGTGCGGTAGTTGTCGCGCGCCCCGAAGGTGACAGGGAGGCGGACCTGCCCAATCGGAACTGTGGAGCCATCCATGACTCCGGAGAAAGGCTTGGTTGGCTGTAGCTAATTGTAAGGCACTTGGAGATTGTTGAACGTCTCGATGGACAGGACATTGAGCCTGCTCCGCCATTGGTGAGGTCTGGTGACTTGCACATTGCGATGATTGGGGAGCAAAGCATCGGAGGACTCCGGTGTGGCGGGCACTTGAGCTGATCCGCTGAGCTAAGCGTGATGGCGCACGCTGACCACTGAGGAGGCGTGGCTTCGAGCCTTGGGAGGACTGCATTCACCTCGCGGGCGAACTTCTTGAAGATGCGCTGAGAGGCTGGGGCTTGAGCTCCGCCCAGGATGCAAGCGATCGCGCACGGCTCCTGGAAGGCCCCCTCGTCCTGATGATGGTCCTCATTTCTCCTTGGCTGCGGTGGCAGAGGAGGGAGGCCTGCGTTGCCTTGCGGGCGATCCTCGCGAGGCTGATCCCTCCAGTCTCCCTCGCGAGGCTGGTCCCTCCAACCTCCCTCGCGAGGCTGATCCTGCCAGCGGTCCTTGCGAGGTCGGTCGCACCACCCTTGGCGAGGGCCGCAGTCTTCCCAGCGTCCTATGTTTCTTCCTCCTCCTCGGCCGTAGCCTCGATCGTTGCGGTCGGGGCGTCGACCGATTCGCCCTTCTCACACGGCTCTGAGCTCTTGACATTCGTTGGTGTTGTGGGTGTGGAGGTCGTGGTACACTGATGTCGGCTGCCCTTGGAAGACTCGGGCTGATCTCGCCTCGCTTGGTATCTGGGTTACGCATGAGCACGGCAGCCCCTGCGCTTCATGTCCTTGACCTTGGGCTTCTTATCTTGGGTCAGCAGCTGGCAGCTCGAGGAGGAAGGCGTCCTTCCTCGCCTGGCGCGCTTGGTCGCCAAGTCGAACAACTCAAGGATGTGCACAGGTCTTCATGCATCGCCAGCTCCTCCTTCATCTTGATGTCACGCACACCGTCGGAGAAGGTTGAGATGATGGCCTCCTCGGTCACCTTGGGAATCTTGAGGCGTGCGTTGTTGAAGCGCTGGATGTACTTCTGTAGGGTTTCTCCTGGCTGCTGCTTGATGCGGCGCATGTCGCTCACAGCAGGAGGTCGGTCGCGAGTGCCTTGGAAGTTGGCGATGAAGCGGGTGCACATCTCGTCCCAGGAGGAGATCGTGCCAGGAGCCAGGTGCGGGCACCGTCCTTGAGCGCCATGGGAAACCAGTTCGCCATGACCTTCTCGTCCCTGTTGGCGGCTTCGACGCCCATCTCGTAAAGCTGGAGGAACTCCGCAGGGTTGGCCGTGCCGTCGTAGCGAGGGGGCAGGCTTGGCTTGAACTTGCCAGGCGGCGCGACGCTGCGTAGCTCGGCAGTGAAGGCGCGGCAGCCTGCAGTGGCCACAAGAGGCCTTTGGTGACGAAGGGCCTGGTCTTGCGGGTCCCCATGTGCTGCCGCTGGGAGCAGCAGCGAGGTCTTAGCGTCTTTGGAGCAGGAGGCCTTGATCGTGGCGGGCGGTGCGAGGGAGCACTCGGGCAGCTTCTTGGGGGCGAGGGACCTCTTGTCAGCTCTGCTCTTGCTGCGCTGGTGCCGGACGGAGTGGGTTCCGCCCCGGGGCCACACGCCTTGGGGCCAAGGCGCCTTCTTGAGGGGGTGGCGGCTGAGGCACCCCCGGAGCTTCATCGCCCGCGCCAGGCAGGGCGCGGTGCAGTGAGAAGGATGGCACGGGGGAGCCCCCTACGGCGCGGATGAGCTCGGCGACGCGGTCGAGCCACTCCTCGTAGACATCGTCAACGGGGCGGTAGCGCAGGAGCTTGTTTGCCACGATGAGCGCGGCTCGAGCCTCCATGGGCGCGCGGAGCGCGTGAGACGAAGAACCAGCTTGGGCGAGCGAAGGAGTAGTGGTGCGGCCGTCTCGCCTCACGGACGGATGCTGGGACGATGCTTGCTGCTCGTTCCTCGCCGGGCCGGTGGCGGCGTTGACGGCGGCGGCGAGGGAATGGCGCGGCGCCCGATAGAAACCGTCTGGGCGACGCGGGTGGTGAGAGCGGCCCGGCACTCGGCATGGGCACGACGGCGTCCGACATGGATGCGATGGCGGCGAAGAACAAAGCGGCGGAAGGCAGTTCGGTGCACCTACTGGCGCGCCAAATGTCGATTCGGGTTCGGCAGACCCTCTAGGTTCGAACTACGGGTTGCACGTAGAGATCTCACCCCTACCTACCTAAATGTCGCCTCGCAAGATCTAAACTACACAAAGGGCAACACAAGGGACACAAGGTTTATCTTGGTTGGGCCACCATTGTGGTGTAATACCCTACTCCGGTGTGTGGTGTGGTGGATTGCCTCGGGGCTGATGATGAACAATACAAGGAAGAATAGACTCGCGAGGGTCTGTTCTTGGCAGTCACGACAAACTGCTAGGGGAGTTGTCGCTCTCTCTCTCTCTAGATTGCTTGGCCTCTAGCTCATTGCGGATTCGGATCCCCTACCTGTGGGAGGCTAGTCCTATTTATAGGCGGAGGCCTGGGCCTCTTCCCAAATATTGAGCGGGAAAGGCGCCAACAATTGGCCATTTTGAAGGGAACATCTAGTACACTTATCACGACTAAAGTTGGTCCTCGCTTTGTCAAAGGCTCGGCAGTGGCCTTGGCTTGGGCTCCACGATGACCTCCTTCCTGCCGCTGTGATGGTCTTGGTCTTGTTGCACGAAGCGGCTGCCTTTGCTTGATGCTCTCGCATGCACTTTCCTCCTTTGCAATAAAGAGGAAATGAGGACCTTTGTCTTGGCTGGCGCCCGCTGGCGCCCTAGTCGTCATGGCTTGCGTCATAGGCACCTCGTGAGGTACCCGCCTTGATCTCTCGCCTCCTCGCGAGCCAGCCCGGCGAGGCCGTGAGGAAGCTTCCTGTCGTCCGCCCATGAATCTCAGCCCCTCGCGAGGTCTTGAGCTTGTCTTGATGAAGATGGGTCGTCTTTGGACCACCCCTTGAGCCACGCCCGCGGGCGCAGGCGAGCAAGTCTGGGTACCCCGTTCCCGAGCGCCGACAATACCTCCAGGACATTATATGCATGTTGTACCCATATCACGAGGCCAAGTTAGAGCAAGGACCTTGTGGGTTGAAGAGGATTCATCATCTTTACGCAAGTCTTACGAAGAACTGCCTTTACATGTTCCATCATATTGGGTATCATTGACATCAAGTTTATTGGCCTTTACATTGCTCCGTGAGGTTCTTGTGAATATATCGGTGTGTACAATTATATCGACATGCATGGAAGACAACTAGTAGTTAGATTTATGTAATGAGTGCCTGTAGAGCGACATAAATAGTAGGACTAGGGTTAACTAGCGACTTGAGGTCTCATAAACTAAAGGAGAACAGGATAAAAGCTACAGAATATGTATCGTTTGTACTCGAGATTAACTAGATGGCACACAAAAGTATTAAAGAACAACATAGGTAATACTAGAAGTGGTATAATACTATAATCACCAGCCCGTGGGATAGCATTGGCTGACGGATGATAACTATGGAACATCGTTACCTAAAGAACAAGTATCTTAGCTGAACTATGGAACAACGTGAACTCCTGAACAAGACCCGTAAGAGATCAGCATGAATATACAGTGAAATGTGATGATCTATTTTCCATGCTTAGATGAATAACAAAGCCATAAATGTTGCACACAAGTAAGATGAGCGTACAACCTACTGGGCTGCCATCCATAGGAGTGAGCATCATGTGCTGACTTGTCGATGGCCCTGCAATTTGTAACGCCCCGGATTCGATGCGCCAGGTGTCTGCTAGTTATTCGCCGTCGTTGCCATGTCATTTGCTTGCGTGTTGCACTTTGCCATGTCATCATCTGCATTTTATATCATGTCATCATGTGCATCGCATTTGCATACGTGTTCGTCTCATGCATCCGAGCATTTTCCCCGTTGTCCGTTTTGCATTCCGGCACTCCTATGTCTCCGGCGCCCCTTTTGCCTCTTTTAGGTATGCGGGTGTTAAAGGTCTCGGAATGGCCGAGGTTTATAGCGGCCTTGGTATAGCACCGTGAACCGCTGTCAAGTTTCGTGCCATTTGGAGGTCGTTTGATACTCAGCGGTTAACGGGTAACCGCAAAGGCCCCTTTGTGTGCAGCCCAACACCCCTTTCAAAGTGCCCCAAAACCCAGCAAACTCCCTCCATGCTCTCGGTGCGTTCGATCACGATCGTGTGGTAACCGCTCCTCATTTGGACTCTCTAGCTCCCTCTACCTATAAATATGTCTTCCTCCCGAAATCCCGCGGTCAAACCCTAAAAATCATCCCGTCGCAGCAGAGACATGTCCACCCGGCGGAAGCATCCCGCTGCCGCCCATGTCGGGCTCGACACCTGTCCCGCGCCGCCGTCCCATGACGCGGCCTCGCCTCGCCTGCGCCACCGGCGGCCCCATCATCCTCGCCGGCGGAGCCGCCACGCCCGCGCCCTCTGTCCCCGCCGCCGCGCCGCCGGATCGGCGCGGTCGGCCGGATCTGCCGCCGCCGCCTCGCCACAGCCAACCCGGCCTCCTCCGCCCTCCCGGCCTCCTCCGACGCGAACCCAGCGAACCCGAAACCCGTGCCCGTTGACTTTCTCCGGGGTGAGAAATCCTCAAGTCCCAGTTACGTAATTTTCATGCCATGTTCGCCGTGCCATAACTCTGCATCCGTAGCTCCGTTTTGCGCGTGTAATATGTCAAATTGTTCGTCTCGACGAGTATCATTTCATCTCATTGCAACATCGTGCCATAACTCTGCATCCTATGAGGTTGAGTCCTACATGCGTTTTTGCGTTTTGTAATATGCCATGCCATCTTTACAGGGTGTATGCCATGTATTTTTGTGATCTCTGTGGTGACTAGCACAAGCATGCAACTAGGCTTCATGATGTTGCTGATTTCAGCCCTATTCTGCTGATATTTTTATGCCATGTAAACTTGATGCTACCGAGAGATCCATGCTTATTTTGAGATACTTGATAAGGATGTTTTGAACATATGGTTATGCTCTATCCATCCATGCCCTTGTTTGCAATTATCGAGTGCCATAGCTTGAGTCAATAGAGCTCTACATTTGCTATAAAATGTTTCCTGGCAGATTGTTTACATGTTATTCAATTTTGCCAAGGTTGTTGTAGTTGATCCGTGTATGCTATGATGCTGTTCTTGCCATGTATAGCTTCTATGCCATGTCTTCTTGATGGATGTATGCTTAGTTTATCATGTATTGCTCTGTGGTGAGTGATTCAAGATCACCAACATGCCTACTTGTTATGTGTTTATGCCATGCTCCAGTTTTGCAGTCTGAATCTGTTCATGTTTTTGCTATTTTCACATGCTTGCAACTGTATTTTCTGATCCCTTTTGGCTTATGGTCAGTAAAGGACTTTTGTTCTATGCCTTTAGTAGATTCATGCCGTGCCTTTGTTTGGCATGATAAGTTCCTGTAGCATGTTGTTTGATAGCTCTAAACATGTTAACCTGATGTTATTTCTGCCATGTCCTGTAAATTCTGTTAAGTCTGAACTGTTATTATTTGCAATCTTGCCATGTGTGTTTGAGCATGTTCTAGTGATTTCTGGAGATAGCTCAGTGTTCATGTTTTGTCATGCTTTACCTGTACATCATGCCCATGCCTTTTGTTTTCTTGTTGAGGTCCTGTAGCATGTTGTTTTGATGCTTGCAATATGCCTAGTTGCTGTTTTGGACAGATTGTTGTTATGTCTTGTATAGGGTGTATGTGTTGAACCGTTGCTCCGTTTTGAGTGTGCTCTATATGAAAATTGCTTGATTTTGCATGTAGTTTCATATTATCATGTTGCATCCATGTTTTGAGGTGTTTGCTTGATGTTTGTATGCATTTTGCACCAATGCCATGTTTAACTTGTTTTGCTCATATCTTCTAGGCCGTAGCTCCGAATTAAATGACCTTTATATGTAACTTGACTAGAATTTCATGTAGATCATCGTGGTGCATCTTAAATTGGTGTTCAACAACTTGAACTTAAGGTTTATTCAGATCTGGACCAATTTCGGAATTTGCATATGAGGACTTACCGGAATTGTTCTATGTTGTTTCCGGCCTCATTTAAACTTGCTTTGATGTGTTGTTCTTGTTTGCATCATCTCTTGCCATGAGTAGCCTCATCTAGATTTGTCATGCATCATGCTTGTTGTGCATCATGTCTTGTCTATGTGTGGTGTGTTTACTATGTTGTGTGCTTCTTCTCGATAGTTCCGTTTCGTTGCGATCGTGAGGATTCGTTAAATCTCACGCTTGGTTCGTCTTCGTGGCTTCATCTTCTTCATGGACTCGTTCTTCTTCCTAGCGGGATTTCAGGCAAGATGACCGCTACCCTGGATCTCACTACTATCATTGCTATGCTAGTTGCTTCATTCTATCGCTATGCTTCGTTACCTACCACTTGTTCCTCAAGCCTCCCAAATTGCCATGTCAGCCTCTAACCTTTTGCACCCTTCCGAGCAAATCGTTGTTTGGCTATGTTACCGCTTTGCTCAGCCCCTCTTTTAGTTGCAGGTGAAGATGAAGTTTGTTCCTTGTTGGAACATGGAGATGTTGTTCCTTGTAGGAACATGTTTACTTGTTGGGATATCACAATATATCTTATATTATTAATGCGTTTATATACTTGGTAAAGGGTGGAAGGCTCGGCCTTATGCCTGGTGTTTTGTTCCACTCTTGCCGCCCTAGTTTCCGTCATATCGGTATTATGTTCCCATTTTGCGTCCCTAAGCGGTCGGGTGATTTATGGGACCCCCTTGACAGTTCGCTTTAAATAAGACTCCTCCAGCAAGGACCAACATTGGTTTTACCATTTGCCTCACCACCACCTACATTTCCCTTGGGAGTAATTAACCCAAGGGTCATCTTTATTCAGCCCCGGGCCAATGCTTGTCTAAGTGTTGGTCCAAACTAGAGTGCTTTCGGCGCCCCCTCAAGGAAACTTGAGGTTTGGTTTTAGTTATGCGGACTGCTCATCCGGTCGTGGCCTGAGATGAGATATCTTGCAGCTACTATCGGGGTGTCGGCACGCCGGAGGTCTTGCTGGTCTTGTTTTATTCTTTGTCGAAATGTCTTGTGGCGGGATTCGAGACTGATCGGGTCTTCCGGGAGAAGAATATCCTTCGTTGATCGCGAGAGCTTATCATGGGCTAAGTTGGGACACCCTGCAGGTATAAACTTTCGAGAGCCGTGCCATGCGGTTATGTGGCAGATGGGAATTTGTTAATATCCGGTTGTAGTAAACTTTAAGTAAACTCTTCTAAGATACACCAACCGTGTGCGTAACCGTGAGTGTCTCTTTTCGGGGTTGATCGAGAGGAGAACACGGTTTCTGGGTTATGTCTGACGTAAGTGGGAGATCAGGATCACTTCTTGATCATTACTAGTTGACGACCGTTCCTTTGTTTCTCTTCTCGCTCTCATTTGCGTATGTTAGCCACCATATATGCTTAGTCGCTGCTGCAACCTCACCACTTTACCCCTTCCTTTCCCTTTAAACTTTGCTAGTATTGATACCCATGGTAATGGGATTCTTTGAGTCCTCGTGGCTCCTGATTACTACACCACCAGTTGGTACAGGTTTGCGATGATCGGGCCGCGAGGCGATGCTTGCTTGTCTTGAGTTCTTCTTCTACTTCTTGATCGGGGATAGGTTCGGTCGGCAGCACTGGGCTAGCAGGAGTGGATATTGTTTGAGTTTCATTTATGATTCATCCGTAGTCGGATGTTGATCTTGTATGTTGTATTGTTGTATTCATGTGACATTGTATGTATTGGATGTATCCCCATCTATTATGTAATGTTGATGTAATGATATCCACCTTGCAAAAGCGTTTCAATATCTGGTCTATCCTTGGTGGGACCGTCGAGTTCCTTTTGGATAGGGTGCATATTGGGCGTGAAAGTTGGTATCGAGCCTCGACCGACCCTAGGAGCCCCTTGATTGATCGGGTAGTTTGGCCGCAGTTGAGTCTAGAATAAAACTATTTTCAGAGTCTAGTTATATCGGAGAGTAGGATTTCTTTTTACTCCTCAGCCCCTTCGTTGCTCTGGTGAGGAATCTTGACGTAGGTGTTTTGAATTACTCCTCTTCCCCTTCAAATTTTTATTTAGGATCACGCAGTGGGTTTTTCCGGTAGTTGTTTCTCAGCTCTTTTCATCCGGTGCATTTCTCGTCAAGTTGACTCGAGCCTCTTCATCTTTGCCAAGTTCAATCCTCAGTTGTCTTTTTTTCCCACCCGCCCACCCCTTTTCTTCTCGGAACCGGAGTCCGTAATTGAGTATCCAGCCTACTCGTGCGAAGTCTTTGCTTTCTTTCCTCTATGATTTCAACCGGTGTTTTCTATTCAAGATATTCGTCGATTTCCCCTTCCAAGTTGCCTCTGTTTTCCCGCCCTCCCACCCTATTATTTCCGAAGTTCGAGTTTCTTCCGACCATCAATTCCATTCGTGTGGAGCCTCTTCAGTCTTTCCTCAGTTATTTCAACCGGTGAATTCTCGCCTTATTCGTCATTCTTCATCCCTTTCTTTTTCCGGTGCACTCAATTCAAGTTTTTTGTTATCGATCGTATTCTTTCCCGCAGCTCAAATATTTCCCTTGGCTCGTTCGCCTCTCGCCAGTTTATCATTCCGGAGTTCGGAAGACATCTCAGGAGATTCGTCTGTGTTCGAATTAATTCGAGGGAGTCACCTCATTCAAATATTTCATTCATTCCGGTGCATCATCTACCTCTTCAACAATCCTTTTCAACGGTGTTTTCTTTTTAGTGGGCCCTAACCCACAGGTCTTTTCCCAGGATCTTACCTGACTCTTCTAATTTCCCCGGAGTTATTCTCAATTCTTTTCGAAGTTTGACGTAAGAATGAATTTCATCAGTCAGATGTTTTTCCAAGATCGATTTCAAATTTCTTTTCATTGTTGGATCAACCTCTTCGCTTTTCATTTTTCCGGAGTATCTCAGTAATTTTGGTGGGGTTTCTTGTCGTCATTTGAAGACCGAGGAAGAGTTTTTCCTCTAAATCTTGTCCGTTCTCCCGAAGATTCGTGGTTCTAGCTTCATGCTATCCTCTTGAATTATTCCGTTTGTAAGAGATTCTTTTCTTACCCATCCGGAGTATTTCAGGAGTTGCTTTTCTGTTCCGATCATCCGGAGGCCATCTTTTCGGAATATTTCTCCATTCTAAGTTTTCAGCTTCGTTCTCTCAATTATTCTATATCCGTGCCCTTTCGTTCGCCTCAATATTCTCTCGGTGCTTCGCTCAAGTGTTCTTTATTCAGCTCATGATCTCTTTGTTCTTTTGCATCTAATTCCCCTCTAGCATTTGGTTCTTCTAATTCTTCCCGGTGATTCATACTCTTTCATCAGTCATTTTCGAATTCTTACGGTGGTTCGTTCAAGATTCTTTTCCTTCATTAGCATATTAATTCATTCGTTCTTTCCAATCCTACCGGTGGTTCATGAAGACCTTCTCAAGTTTGCGATATGTCACTTCTGAATCCTTTTTCCAGAAGAATAAGTTGCATGCCAAATCCATTGCTTGTCATCAATTTAATTTGATGAAGGATAAGCATACAATAAATCTTATTCTTATTTCATCCAAGTGAGTAATCCCTTCCTTCGGAGTTTGTTCTTGAGGAATAAATTCTAGTTCCAAGTGTTCTCTATCTTTTCTTTTCCGGAGTTCAATTTTCCTCGGCCTTTTCGTCGGAACCTCCATCTAAATCATCGCAAGGCTTTAATCTTATTTCCTTTCATCCTTCAACCGTATCTCATCATCTTTTTGTTATCGGAGTTCTTCACGGTGGTTCTTCATGATTTAATTCATTCTCTCAAGAATTCATCAAGATTCTTATTGGCGGAGTTCAAGTATCTTTTCTTCTCGCATCTTGAGGGGTAATTATTTCTCCATATTTTTTTTGAAGAGTTTTTGCATTTCTTCGTTCTTCTCAGCTATCTAATCATTTTCGTTTGTGGCCGGTTATCACCTTATGATCTTGAGATGTTACCTATAAGACCACAACAAGCTTATTCTTTTCATTGTTGATTTTCTCAACAACTCCGTTTAAACCTTCCTTCTAAAGATGCTTTCAATTTCATTCGTGGCACAAGTTGTCATTTTCTTCTCCGTTCTTTTCACTTCATTCTTTCAATTCTTCCGGAGGCATTGTGTTGTTCCTCTTGTCAACTATCATTCCATCCTCTCAAGTTCATGTTCTAATCTTTCTATGTTCAGTCGGAGTGCTACCTAAATCGTTTCAGTCTTATTCGTTTCTTTTCTCATTCTAACCACTCCGGTTAGAACGAGTTGTTTCATAGTCTATCTGATTCCGTGAGCTTTCGATTCTCGTCATTCTCGTCGTTCCTCTCTTTTTCTCGAGTGCTCTTGATTCTTTGCTTCTTCTCTTCAGTTCTTGTTTCACCTCATCCCTTTTTCCTTCCGTCTCGGTCCTAAGATCTCGGGACGATATCTCTTGTTAGTGGAGGAGTGTTGTAACGCCCCGGATTCGATGCGCCAGGTGTCTGCCAGTTATTCGCCGTCGTTGCCATGTCATTTGCTTGCGTGTTGCACTTTGCCATGTCATCATCTGCATTTTATATCATGTCATCATGTGCATCGCATTTGCATACGTGTTCGTCTCATGCATCCGAGCATTTTCCCCGTTGTCCGTTTTGCAATCCGGCACTCCTATGTCTCCCGGCGCCCCCTTTTGCCTCTTTTCGTGTGCGGGTGTTAAAAGGTCTCAGAATGGCCCGAGGTTTGCCAAGAGGCCTTGGTATAGCACCGGTAGACCGCCTGTCAAGTTTCGTGCCATTTGGAGGTCATTTGATACTCAGCAGTTAACGGGTAACGCAAAGGCCTCTTTGTGTGCAGCCCAACACCCTTTCAAAGTGGCCCAAAACCCAGCAAACTCCCATCCATGCTCTCGATCGTTCGATCACGATCGTGTGGAAAACCGCTCCTCATTTGGACTCTCTAGCTCCCTCTACCTATAAATATGTCTTCCTCCCGAAATCCCGCGGTCAAACCCTAAAATCATCCCGTCGCGGCGGACATATCCACCCGGCGGACGCATCCCATAACCGCCCACGCCCAATCGGGGCTCGACACCTGTCCGCGCCGCCGTCCGCCGCGCTTGGCCTCGGCCCTCGCCGCCACCGGCGGCCCCGTCATCCTCGCCCGGCGGAGCCGCCGCCCGGCGCCCTCCGGTCCCCGCCGCCCGCGCCGCCGGATCAAGCGCCGCCCGGATCGGCGCCCGCCCGGCGGATCCCCGCCGCCGCCTCGCCCTGGCCAACCCCGGCCTCCTCCGCCCTCCCCCGGCCTCCTCCGGCAACAAACCCCGGCAAACCTCGAAACCCGTGCCCGTTGACTTTCTCCCGGGGTGAGAAATCCTCCAAGTCCCCAGATTCTGTAATTTTTCATGCCATGTTCATCGTGCCATAACTCTGCATCTGTAGCTCCGTTTTGCGCGTGTAATATGTCAAATTGTTCGTCTCGACGAGTACATCATTTCATCTCACTGCATCATTTACATTTGAGCTCATCTTGATGCCCGAAATGCTGTTAGAAGAGGGCTATGTGATGTTAGTTTCAGATTCTTATCAGAACATGCACTTTTGTCATTTTTGCCATGATTGATGTGTGCATCCTATGAGGTTGAGTCCTACATGTGTTTTGTAATATGCCATGCCATCTTTACAGGGGTGTATGCCATGTATTTTTGTGATCTCTGTGGTGACTAGCACAAGCATGCAACTAGGCTTCATGATGTTGCTGATTTCAGCCCCTGTTCTGCTGATATTTTTATGCCATGTAAACTTGATGCTACCGAGAGATCCATGCTTATTTTGAGATACTTCAGTAAGGATGTTTTTGGACATATGGTTATTCTCTATCCATCCATGCCCTTGTTTGCAATTATGGAGTGACATAGCTTGAGTCAATAGAGCTCTACTTTTGCTATAAAATGTTTACTGGCAGATTGTTTACATGTTATTCAATTTTGCCAAGGTTGTTGTAGTTGATCCGTGTATGCTATGATGTTGTTCTTGCCATGTATAGCTTCTATGCCATGTCTTCTTGATGGATGTATGCTTAGTTTATCATGTATTGCTCTGTGGTGAGTGATTCTAGCTCACCAACATGCCTACTTGTTATCTGTTTATGCCATGCTCCAATTTTGCACTAAGTCTGAATCTGTTTATGTTTTTGCTATTTTCACATTCTTGCAACTGTATTTTCTGATCCCTTTTGGCTTATGGTCAGTAAAGGACTTTTGTTCTATGCCTTTAGTAGATTCATGCCATGCCTTTTTTTGCCATGATAAGTTCCTGTAGCATGTTGTTTGATAGCTCTAAACATGTTAACTGATGTTATTTACGCCATGTCCATAAATTCTGTTAAGTCTGGCTATTATTATTTGCAATCTTGCCATGTGTGTTTGAGCATGTTCGAGTGATTTCTGGAGATAGCTCAGTGTTCATGTTTTGTCATGATTTACCTGTACATCATGCCCATGCCTTTTGTTTTCTTGTTGAGGTCCTGTAGCATGTTCTTTTGATGCTTGCAATATGCCTAGTTGCTGTTTTGGACAGATTGTTGTTATGTCTTGTATAGGGTGTATGTGTTGAACCGTTGCTCCGTTTTGAGTGTGCTCTATATGAAACTTGCTTGATTTTGCATGTAGTTTCATATTATCATGTTGCATCCATGTTTTGAGGTGTTTGCTTGATGTTTGTATGCATTTTGCACCAATGCCATGTTTAACTTGTTTTGCTCATATCTTCTAGGCCGTAGCTCCGAATTAAATGAACTTTATATGTAACTTGACTAGAATTTCGTGTAGATCATCGTGGTGCATCTTAAATTGCTTTTTAACAACTTGAACTTATGGTTTATTCAGATCTGGACCAATTTCGAAATTTGCATATGAGGACTTACCGGAATTGTTCTATGTTGTTTCCGGCCTCATTTAAACTTGCTTTGATGTGTTGTTATTGTTTGCATCATCTCTTGCCATGAGTAGCCTCATCTAGATTTGTCATGCATCATGCTTGTTGTGCATCATGTATTGTCTATGTGTGGTGTGTTTACTATGTTGTGTGCTTCTTCTCGATAGTTCCCGTTTCGTTGCGATCGTGAGGATTCGTTCGTCTACGCTTGGTTCGTCTACGTGGCTTCATCTTCTTCATGGACTCGTTCTTCTTCCTAGCGGGATTTCAGGCAAGATGACCGCTACCCTGGATCTCACTACTATCATTGCAATGCTAGTTGCTTCATTCTATCGCTATGCTGCGTTACCTACCACTTGTTCCTAAAGCCTCCCAAATTGCCATGTCAGCCTCTAACCTTTTGCACCGTTCCGAGCAAACCGTTGTTTGGCTATGTTACCGCTTTGCTCAGCCCCTCTTTTAGCGTTGTTAGTTGCAGGTGAAGATGAAGTTTGTTCCTTGTTGGAACATGGAGATGTTGTTCCTTGTAGGAAGATGTTTACTTGTTGGGATATCACAATATATCTTATATTATTAATGCATTTATATACTTGGTAAAGGGTGGAAGGCTCGGCCTTATGCCTGGTGTTTTGTTCCACTCTTGCCGCCCTAGTTTCCGTCATATCGGTATTATGTTCCCGGATTTCGCGTCCCTAACGCGGTCGGGTGGTTTATGGGACCCCCTTGACAGTTCGCTTTAAATAAGACTCCTCCAGCAAGGACCAACATTGGTTTTACCATTTGCCTCACCACCACCTACATTTCCCTTGGGAGTAATTAACCCAAGGGTCATCTTTATTCAGCCCCCCCGGGCCAATGCTTGTCTAAGTGTTGGTCCAAACTAGAGTGCTTTGCAGCGCCCCCTCAAGGAAACTTGAGGTTTGGTTTTAGTTGTCTTGTTGCTCATCCGGTCGTGGCACGAGGCGAGATACTGCGGCTACTATCGAGGTGTCGGCGCGCCGGGAGGTCTTCTGGTCTTGTTTTATTCTGTCGAAATGTCTTGTGGCGGGATTCCGAGACTGATCGGGTCTTCGGGGAGAAGAATATCCTTCGTTGATCGCGAGAGCTTATCATGGGCTAAGTTGGGACACCCTGCAGGTATAAACTTTCGAGAGTCGTGCCTTGCGGTTATGTGGCAGATGGAATTTGTTAATATCGGTTGTAGTAAACTTGAAGTAAACTCTTCTAAAATACACCAACCGTGTGCATAACCGTGAGTGTCTCTTTTCGGGGTTGATCGAGAGGAGAACACGGTTTACGGGTTATGTCGGCGTAAGTAGGAGTTCAGGATCACTTCTTGATCATTACTAGTTGGCGACTGTTCCTTTGTTTCTCTTCTCGCTCTCATTTGCGTATGTTAGCCACCATATATGCTTAGTCGCTGCTGCAACCTCACCACTTTACCTTCCTTTCCCTTTAAGCTTTGCTAGTCTTGATACCCATGGTAATGGGATTCTTTGAGTCCTCGTGGCTCACAGATTACTACACCACCGATTGCGGTAAAGGTTTGCGATGATCGGGGCCCCGAGGCGATGCTTGCTTGTCTTGAGTTCTTCTACTTCTTGATCGGGGATAGGTTCGGTCGGTAGCTTTGGGCTAGCAGGGTGGATATTGTTTGAGTTTGTTTATGATTCATCCGTAGTCGGATGTTGATCTTATATGTTGTATTGTTGTATTCATGTGACATTGTATGTATTGGATGTATCCGCATCTATTATGTAATGTTGATGTAATGATATCCACCTTGCAAAAGCGTTTCAATATCGGGTCTATCCTTGGTGGGACCTTGAGTTCCTTTGGATAGGGTCGCATATTAGGCGTGACACAGTTGTTGTGGTTGTCCATGTCGAACGCAGCGCATTCGATCTCACGAGGAAGCTGTTGAGTGGGGACTATAGCTCCCTTACGGTGTATGCTTCCCTTGTTGGAGCAGCTGCGGTGAGTCGAAGATGGTGTGTACGAAGATGCAGATAACACATAATGTTAAAACGACATATCTCTTGATCGAGGAAATACACTAAGAGATCAACAGCAAAGATGCGAGTGGTCACGTCACATTGTTGAAGACTAAATTGGGGTCTACGATTTTATTTTATTTTAGTCTTTATCCGATTCGCGGATGGCTTGATGGTAAATCTTGTGCCTCCGGCTGCCCTTGTTTGGAATCTTCCCCAAAGAGCCAGCGACCAGCGGCGAGCAGCCTGCCTCCGCCGTCCGTGGCCCGGCCAAAACCCTCCTGCCCTTGCTGCCGCTGCCGTGGTTGCGCCGCCCGGGCCAATCCACAAAGACTCCCGTCATCAGATCCCGGCGGCGGTACCTTCAACCCGCAACTCTAAAGATAGCCATCTAAGCGCAGCTTCGCGCGAACTTGCGGCCCGCACCCTTATGTTAGACACCAGCCAACCGGCAGCCTAGGAGCTCCGCCGCCTCGGATGTGCTGCTTCCCATTAGAATCGATTGGCCCGAATAAAAATTCAGACAAGCGGCGCCTAAATAAAGTGATTTGAGATGAGGTGTGACCTATCTGGCGGCATGGTGAAGTAAGCGAGCCCAGCTGCTGGTCGGTGAGGCGGTAGCGGTTGCGGTGGTGACCGCGGCGAGGGAAAGAGTGATGTCGCGACGGTCGGCGGCTACGGAAGCAGCCTCGGGACTCGGGCGGATCCGAAGTTGGAGCGGCTCGGCGCCGTGATTTCGCGGTGGGGTGAATCGGCTCGATGCAGTTCCGCGGCCGTCGTCGAGCAGCACCGGCAGCCGCAGATAAGAGCACGCGACCCGATTGCCTGACGGCAAATGGACAGCGTCTCCGGCATTAGGGAGGAGGCGGCTGTGAAATTGGTGCGGTGGGGCGCCATGGAGGTGGGGCTGAGGTTTGCGGCTTGGGAGGCGGGAGCTTCCGGGGAGGAGGTGATTTGGCGCCCGAGGTATGAATGGGGCGGGCGGGGTGAGGAGTCTGGATTAGGGGTATCCGGACTGCCGGTTGTGTACTGCGTCCGGACTATTGAAGCGTGAAGATACAAGACTCAAGACTTGGCCCGTGTTCGGATGGGACTCTCCTTTGCGTGGAAGGCAAGCTTGGCGATCCGGATATTGTGTTTCCTTTTCTTGTAACCGACTCCATGTAAAACCTAGCCCTCTCCAGTGTCTATATAAACCGAAGAGGTTGGTCCTTAGAAGGCCGATCACAATTACAATCATACCATCATAGGCTAGCTCCTAGGGTTTAGCCTCTACGATCTCGTGGTAGATCTACTCTTGTACTACTCATATCATCAATATTAATCAAGCAGGAAGTAGGGTTTTACCTCCATCGAGAGGCCCGAACACAGGTAAACTGTCTGTGTCCCTTGCTTCCTGTTACCATCAACAAACAGCGCCTGAGATCAGGACCCCCTACCGAGAACCGCGGTTTTGACACACGAGCGTTGGTGCTTTCATTGAGAGTTCCTGCGTATGCGTCGCCGTCGAGCTCGATGGCTCCTTCAATCATCATCAGCGGCGCTGTCGGCGAGACTTTCCTCCCGGACAGATCTTCGTGTTCGGCGGCTTCGCCTTGCGGGAACCTTCGCAGCCATCTGGAGTAGATCGGCGGCTATGCCCCAGCCACGGATCAGGTTGAAGCGAGAACTACGGCGGACATCGCGGAGACTTGATCTTGATGGATTTGGGCCCATGCCGGAGCACCGGACAGTCCACGGCGAGCATGGCTTAGACCTGCCGTCGGACGAAGCTCGAGTATCACCCGTAGTATCCCGGACCTAGATCCGGAGCAGGCGCGTTGCCTGGGGCGGAGGATGGACCCGCCCGTGAGTCGCACACTCATCGGTGGTGGAGCCGAGCACGGGTCTTACCTCTGCGGTGGCCTGTGACTCCGAACCCCCGGATTCGTATCCGGACGTTGGTTCCAGTCCGCGCACTCCCGAGCCTGTCGGGCCAGGATGGGCACCGGTAATGGAGTTCACCGCTGCGATATCTTCCAGCACTCGCCCTTCAGTGACACGCTGAACTCATTAAAGTCTCTCTCTTTGTCAGGAGGCTCTTCGCCGGACTATGTCGAGTCAGTGGGAAGCAAGCGATGAAGAATTCGTTGCCCACCACCACCACTTCATTACCACGATCGATGATTTAACCGGCGTCTTGGACTTCAACTCTGAAGACATCGGCGGAATGAGCGACGATGCGAGAGAAGAACATGAAGCACCGCTCCTGGCGGTGGACAACCGCCTATCCCATGATATATATATATATATATATATATATATATATATATATATATATATATATATATATATATATATATATATATATATATATATATATATATATATATATATATATATCACTCAAAAGAAACCAATGGCGATGAGGCGCGAAGGATAATCCCTCGGGGAAAAAGCACTGCATGGGCGCCGTCAGCGCCGCCCAAGCCCGCCACGAGGAATACCGGCCCGAAGGCGAAAACAATCAGGATGGTGCGAAGATGAATATAACCCTAGGCGGCTTGCCTTTGAAGGCGGATGGCCAGTTGTGCGATACTTGGAGAGGACAACTATATGCCCCCCTCAGGGGCGAGTCAAACCTCGGCAATGGCCAATTCGGCGTGCACGAAGATCGATGGAACAAGCTCGCTTGACGGCTCATAGCCCGCGACAAGAGCACGCAAAGGAAGCAATAGCAGCTTAAAGCTGACCAAGATTTCTGGTGGACAGATGGACCAAGGTCACGGCCACGAAAGATCTGGACCCGGCCGCCCGACAAAGGGCACACAGGGGCTGTCGGCCACCCCAACCTAAGCAGGAGAACCCAAGGCACATGCCCAGGCGTCAACCGCCACTACGGTCCAAAACAATACAAAGGACACAGAAGAAGCATCCTCAAGCCTCGGCGCAATGGTCATAAGCGTCAAGTCGGGAAGGCTGGTGCTAATTCCAGCAACTCCGTCCGGTGGCGGACAAAGAACAGCTCAGACCCATCCAGCCCGAGCGGACACTCGATCAACCATGTGAAATTCATGGTACTCCTAGAAGGGCGGCAAAGCATACCAATAGAGAATGCGGATTCTCAAAACCAGCGGCTGGTCGCGTGCGGAAACAATGAAGGGGCGTCGGTCAAAGCCCTTCCACATAGCATAAAAATCGGCCAATACGCCCCGACGCATTAACCACAACAACTCAATTGCAGTACCTCTGGACATAGCAAACCGGGGCCCATAACACATAAAACCCCGCGGTGTGAAATCACAAACAACATCTCCTAAAAGATGCTAGGGGCAAAGGCCAAGTTTTTTCGGCCCATCACTCTAAGCGATTGTCTTGGATCACCAAAAATACTACGCCAAAGAATAAATCTTTGGCACCTTCCCTGGCGGTAATTTACCGTATGCTAGCAGGACGAACCACGTTGACTAGATCCCGTGGTAAATCACTCGAGCCAACACCATGTGATGCAATCACACCTATGTACAAGGCGAACCCGCCCTCGGGGCGGATATCGTACGACCCGCCCGGATGGCGAGTCACGCATGCCTATCAAAATTTTGATATGACAGCCAAATATCCGGACACCAACTGATGAGTCCGCACTACCAAAGCAGTATAATGGCTGGGTTTACGGGGTCAATCGAGCCCTCGGACCAACCACAAGAGGGCGCTCGGCTACCTCTGAGTATTAGCCTTAGAAACTAACGAAGCGAGCAGGATTGGTGGCGTGGAATCGGCCGGGACACACAAGGCCCCCCCCCCCCTAAAGAAGGCAGTCGAGATTCACTCTTGATCCACTCACAACTCCCTCCAGTCCGGCAATCACAGGTTCCGCCAAAAAACACCTCTTTTTCATAATCATACATCGTACTCATATGCATAGACATATCATCTTACTACAATGCATAGACTTTAAAAACATTTTCGGACGTCTCTTGTCGCCGACACCTCGTATTCGCCCGATTATGCGGGGCTTCCGCGATGCAACAATAAAGTCCGACCACCTTCTCGGTCGCTCGGCACCCTGAACTTATAGCACTATATGCATCAGCTCCGAATCATGTCTTGGGTCATTGGTTGGGTTTGCCCGGCTCCCTTGTTTTGGTACCTTACGTTCCATTATATCGGCTAAGGTAGCGTAGGGAGAACTACTGCGATCGTGTCCCGGATCTGCGGACGAGCACCTCGATGAAAGCGAAAACCATTTGTCATGATCTGACGATAGCTGATCAGCTATTCGAGAGGTTGTAAAATCCTTAAAGATTCATTCCGCTGGCGCCATCATAAATGCAGAGTGCGACGGATCGATCTTCGATCGGCGCCAATAGAGCCCCTAGTTGACCTTAGAACACTAGAGAACTCGCCAACTCATACTCGAATTCCTATGGCTAAGTGAGAGTAATAAAGCCTTATAGTCCGATTGCCTGGTTACGTGGTGAAAGCGCCTCCGTAAAGGACCCAACTATGGGATAAGAGCATTCAGATATATCCGAACACCCCGTATTATTTTTCGTGGGGTAGAAGCCGACAATGGCCAACTCTCGGTTTACATATAATAAACAGCCGCCGGGAAGAACATACGTTCAAACAAAGCAGGCAATACATAATAAAAGTGCCATTATCCCATATTACAAAAGCGGCATGAATGCCCTCGGGGAAATATAATGTCTTTGGTACATTTATCCGCGCAAGGCAGGCTCCCTTGATACACCTTCATAAAATGATTCGGGCTTGCGATGCTCCTTACCCTCTGGCGGCCCCTCGGTCATCGACTTCTCCGTGTCAAGCTTCCCCAATGCACTTTTGCGGGCAAATGCCATCGTGCACCCTCTATGCAGGTCGATCGCTTAATAGCATCAAGCGAGGACAAGCGCCCACAATCCGCTTCACGAGCTGAAATGGCTGCTCGGAATTGGCTCCGCCCGGCGCGACCGAACAACCAAGTCCTTCATGGCTGGATTCGGCCGCTGGTGTGCCGACCAGCTGCTTCAGCTAATCGATAAAGGGCACCGGATAGTTCGGTGTCAAATCTGCGACCAGAAATCCCTCTCCGTGAACTTCTTTTCCTCGGTTCGGTAGGGTGGGTGGCATCGATATCTGCGAGGAAGATCATAAGCGCCCTAGAAAATAAGAATTCAGCTTGCTGCCTAGAATTCTTCCATTATCATGAACAAATGGCTAAGAATACGAAGGCCTTACCAGCCGCAACTTTCGGGCCTCTTGAATGTCGTACAGCACCTCGGGCTTCTTCACGAGCATCTTCCGCGGCTTGGGCGCTCAGGCGGTTGGATTCTTTCCTATTAGACTCTGCTCCAAGCCCTCGCTTTTCTTCACAGCCTCTTAGAGCTCCCGCTCAGGTGTGACAACCACAACCTCGTGTTTTTCACAAAGTGCCTGTTAAGTGGCAGCCTTCTCGTTAGCATCATCCACGGCCTTCTTGATTGCCTCATATTTGCTTTTCGCTCCTAGGGCATACAACACAAATACTTTTCAATAAGAACAATTACTTATTCGTGCCTAATGCAGGATAATGTTTCAACATACCTTGCTTCTCTTCTAATTGCTTCCTCACACGGCCAACTTCTTCCTCGGCCCGTTCCAGGCTCTGCTTCAGTTCGGACACTTCCGCATTATGAGCGGCCGTCTTCTCCGCAGACACCAGTGTTCAAACAAAGAGGTACACGTCATTAACATCAGTTCCCACGACAAAAGAGGATTTAATCCCCTGCCCGGCTCCCTCTCCTTCGCCGGACAGTGTATCAGGGGCTACTACTCATATTATGACGATTCCTCAAAGGTTTCTTAGGAAACATACCTCAAAGGCCTTTATAAGGCCAAGGCAGGACTCGTTCAGCCAGCTCTCGGCGGAGTGGATCTTTTCAACCACCGCACGCATAAGGGTCCGATGTTCATCGACGACAGACGCGTTCTTTAACGCTGTCGATAGACCACCTGGCAAATCTGCTTGAACAGAGGTTGCCGGCGGAGTAGGCAGGCCTCCCACCATTGAAGGTGGCTGCTCGCCCGGCCCAGGAACCCTAGAGGTCTCCTGGACCTTGTCCGGCTATGGGCCGAACCCAAGATCGCCCCCGCTGACGGCACACTCAGGGGCCATCGCTCCCGTGTGCCCGGCTCCAGTAATATGCCCCCCTGGTCCGAGCCCCGTTGAGACAACACCTCAGTGTCGTGCCGGGACTTTGGGGAAGGGACTCACAGGCGTCTCGCTGCCAAGGCGTCCGAGCTCAGTGAATCCTCGGATGAGGACTGTCGGTAGCGAGACCTTGCCGGATGTGCAAAATATAGCTTGATTAAAACTACTATACCCAAAAACAATCTCGGGCGCATATGCGTGTTGGTTTGTGTACTACGATTTCCCGGGGCTAGGCCACAGGATTCCCTCGGTCTCTGTCGGCAGCCGTGGTGGATGTCTGCAGGAGGAACCTTTCCCCTCTTGGGCGATTCAGCCTCCGAGGGGCCAGGGAGGCTGCGCTTCCTCCACCTCCAGTGAGGCTCGTCTTCTCTGCTTCCTCCTCTTCGTCCTCCGAGGAAGGGCGTCGCTTGAGTCTCCGGATTTTGCGTCCAAAGCCTCGTGATGGCGGAGGCCACTCCGGGTCTTCTTGACCTTCTTGGAGCCTCCTTCTTTGGCGCCTTGTATGGCGCGAGGACCAGCATCTTTGGCGAAGGGTCGGCGGTTCCTCCGACAGCAGGGCGGACAATGTATCCGCTCCACTTTCTTTATCCATCCACGAGGTCACAATGAAACATGATTAGGATGTCTCCCTCATGACATGCCGGCTGAAGCATGAATAAGCGAGCTTGGTTGTGGCGTGCGGGGCTTGGAGAATGGGATAGCGATACCCACGGTCCTTGGCGGGGCCCGCCACGATTTTCCGGACTTAAAGAGCACCTTCGAGATATCCTTGTGGGAGGAATCGTAAAAGCTCTGAAGGTTTGGTGCTCGGCTGGGTCGAACTCCCACAGTACAAGCTTCGGCGCTGGCCGGGAGAACGAGGCGAACTAGCATCACACGGACTCGTCCACAAGTTTAGCGTCCTATCGACCACACCACGAAAGCGCGTCTGGCGGTGACAGCTCATTGGGCGAGACCAGTTCGGGCCCTTCTCGGGCCAGGATGTGAGCCATGGTGAGCTCCGGATCAGAACTCTAAGCGGCCGCCCACTTTTGCCGCGTGGCTCGGTGATATAGAACCCTGCTGCTGCCACTCCTTGCGGAGTCGTTGAAAGCGCCCTTCAGCCAAATGGCCTTGGGCATCCTGCTTACCATGGTGCCGCCGCACTCGGCGTGCTCGCCACTCACCACCTTGGGCTTCACATTGAAGATCTTCAGCCACAGGCCGAAGTGAGGTGAGATCCGAAGAAAAGCCTCGCACACGACGATGAACATCGAGATATTGAGGAAGGAGTTGGGGAAAGATCATGAAAATCAATCCGTAGTAATACATGACTCCAGCGAGCGAATGAGTGCAGAAACCCAAGCCAGCGGACAAAATGGGAAGAACACGACTCTCGTGAGGTTCGGAGTGGGGCGACCTGTCCCACGGTGGGAGGCGGTGGCCGATCTTCTGGGCGGATACCCGGCGTCCTAGAGCTTCTTGATATCCTTCTCCCGGACGATGAGGCCATCCATCGCCTCCTGCTCCGGATCGGTTATCTTTGGAAAGCCTCTCTTTGGTGGAAAAGAAGAGTGCTTGGGCGTTAGGGCTCTAGAAGAGGGGAATGGGCTAGCGGAAGTAGAAAGGCGTGGGTAAAGAGAAAGAGGCCTTGTCTCTTTATAGGGGCGGTAAGTGCTTTTAGCCTCCCCACTTGCCTGGTGAAACCGTTTGCCTCCGCTTCGCCCGCGATTAGCGGTGCGGTTGGATTACCCATACCCGTAATGATGAGAATCCCGTGATAAGGGGACACGATCTCTACTTTGACAGGACGTGTCAAGGAAACCACCTCGCAATGTGCGTTGTGGCTGGTTGTGGGAAAATGGTTCGAATAATGACCCGACCATAATGACACGTCGTGTTGCCTAAAAAGTTGTCAGCAGATTAAATTTGTGAAATACCATTCTCTCTACGGAGGGATGTGAAGATCATTTTGTGGATCCGGACACGATTCAAGTGTTCGATAATTATTTTGGAGTATTCGGAGGAGGAACCCGCCTTGCAATGCCGAAGACAATACCACGCGCCGGACTCATCGTCATTGAAGCCTGGTTCAGGGGCTCTTGAGGAGTCTGGATTAGGGGTATCGGAATGCGGATTGTGTACAACGTCCAGACTATTGAAGCATGAAGATACAAGACTCAAGACTTCGGCCCGTGTCCGGATGGGACTCTCCTTTGCGTGGAAGGCAAGCTTGGCAATCCGGATATTGTGTTTCCTTTCTTGTAACCAACTCCATGTAAACCCTAACCCTCTCCGGTGTCTATATAAACCAGAGAGCTTGGTCCTTAGGAGGCCGATCACAATTACAATCATACCATCATAGGCTAGCTCCTAGGGTTTAGCCTCTACGATCTCGTGGTAGATCTACTCTTGTACTAATCATATCATCAATATTAATCAAGCAGGAAGTAGGGTTTTACCTCCATCGAGAGGGCCCGAACCTGGGTAAACATCTGTGTCCCTTGCTTCTTGTTACCATCAGCCTTGGCCTTGCGGATCGGGACCCCCTACCGAGATCCGCGGTTTGACATCGGCAGGCGGGGGTGGGAGGAGTGGAACCATGTCTTACGGACGCATTTATGCGAAATGTGAGGGGAGTTACAGTTCTACCCTTGCCTATAGGCTTCTCGGCTTGGAGTGCGTGTCTTGAGGTCGGGGATAGTAGAGTAACTGCTTCTCCCCAAATAGTGGGCGGGGCGATTTGAGGCGAGGCGTGTTTTGAACTATAGTGGCGCGGCGATTTGAGGCGAGGCGTGTTTTGAAATAGTGGGCGCGAGCTATTTGAGCGAGAGAGCTTGTTTTGCCGACCATGGTTTATGAATTATTCGGCACATGTCATTTCGGCCAAGGAGAAGGCGGCGCTTGGATGATTCTGAACCTACCCTCGATGTACAGGCCAATTGATCGTGTCCCACATAGGGCGGTAATTCGTGTCTCCCATTTATTTGCTCGGTGAATTCCACGGCGAGAGGATGTTTAACGGTTCGTTCAAATTTTGGGAGAAACGAGCATCCCGTCTACCTTACCAAGTCGATTCGAATCAAATTTTGAAATATTAGCTTGCCACTTCTTTTTTAGATGGAGAGATGATGCTTGGGAGTAATGTGTTTTTACATGCTCGTTGCTAGCGATTTACTATATGACAAATAGTTGACCCACTCAAAAACACGAATCAAACCCAAAATGAAATATCTCGATTCAATGAAATAGCTCGTTCAGTATGTCAAAATAGTGAACTAAATCCAAAATTGAACACCTCAATCGAGTAGCATGTTGTACAGTATTATAGCACTCCATGAACATGTTGAAAGTCAAATTAATGAACTTGTTTGATATACGCATATATCCGTTCATGTGTGGATTGCAGACAACATGTTCTCCAATTTAAATATTTGAATGCAAGTTTATATCGAAACATGGTTTATATCAGTCTTTGATGCATAAAACCCGACCTCCCCCTCTCCCGAACTCCTGTTCTCTCTCTCTCTCCCTCTCTCTCTCTCTCTCTCTCTCTCTCTCTCTCTCTCTCTCTCTCTCTCTCTCTCTCTCTCTCTCTCTCTCTCTCTCTCTCTCTCTCTCTCTCTCTCTCTCTCTCTCTCTCTCTCTCTCTCTCTCTCTCTCTCTCTGACAATCTTCAATTCTGCCATACGCATCCAAACACAAAAACCTTGTTGGCCCCTCTCCTTTCTCTCCATCTCTCTCTCTCTCTCTTTTGTGTGTGTGTGGGGGTCTTTCTAGTTCGCATGCATATATACACCATCTATAGGTCTCTCTACTTTACTATGTATGATACTCTAGCTAGTCCAAGCTAGATATCTTGGGTGCACTCATCGTGCGCACACAAATTCCTTGGCTCTTTTCCCGTAACTCTCTCATGCACCACTATGTCGTCTCGGAGATCCCCCCTCTCAAACTCTCCATCCACAGGTCACACATACACATGCATATCTCACTGCTTTTCGATAGGCCCATCTAAAACTCTATCTCGCTCCCTCGTTCTCTCTCCATCTCACGCACACACACAATCTCATGCCCAACTAGCCAAGTATGATGGTATCTCACTCAATTCTAGGCACACGCAGTCCCCCTATATGTATATGACTAGCTAATCTTAGTCTCCATCACAAACATGTGCATGGTCTATCTCGATTTCTCTCGGGGCATCTTTCTATCACGCACGCACTCCCTCGATCTCCCACCCATATAGTTCCCTCACGATCTCGAGGGGATCTCTCTATCACAAACACACCCTCTCTCCCTCCACATGCGTCCATGCCATCCATGTGTCCCTCTCGACCTTTTTTCCTTGTTGGCCAGACCTCTATTGGACATGTGATGCAGGGGTGTCTCTCTCCGTTGAAAACAATCATACACTAGCTATCTTCGTGTATCTCCTCGCCTCGCTTTTCCATCTCGGAGATGCATGCGTGATATGTTCGCATAAGAAACAAAAAAACACACACTCTCTCTAATTTATCGTTTGTTGTCACTTTCTCTTTCACACACATACTCTTTTTGCACACTTACTCATTTTCCTTCACACGCACTTGATCTGTCTCGACTGAGGCACTCTCCTCAGTCCATAGCATATAGTTTATTGAAAAGTCAAACATCACAAAGTTTGACCATGTGCGTGGAGAAAAAAATTACATCTAGTCTGACAAACATATACCATTAGATTCACCATGAGATGTAGTTTTGTATGATGTATCTTTGGTATTGTAGATATAAATACCATTTCGTAAACCTGATCAAAGTTTCCAAAGTTTGACTTCTAAAAATTTACATACCTTTGCATTATTGGCGGATGGAATATCTCTTTCCCCTCTCAGCTATCGGCGCACCAGTCAGCCTTATCGAGGCTCCTCAATCTCTCTCAAACTTTATTGGTCAGTTTGGTTCGTGACTGACCCTCATGCCTTGATGGCGGTGCTTTGCACGGTGTGGGCGTGAGATGTAAAATATTTTTGCACTGGCCAAGCTTGTGTGGTGCTGAAGCGTTTGGTTCATGCACTGGGCCGAGCAAAGCATCAACGTCCATCAATCAATCCATGCATCAATTATTTAATGCTAATATCCATCCATGTTCTTTGTTAGCCTCGTGGCCGCCACGACCGAGGCATGGCTAGGCGTTAAATCGATCGCTGGGCGGGCTACTTGCGATGTCTGGAGTTCAGCCGGGCTAATTAAAGTGCAAAGGAACCCAGGCCAGGCGGGCTTTCTTTTTCACAGGGTAGCAACCAAACAAGCGTGCATGAAATCCAGCCACAACCCGGGCCAGGCAAAAGATGCTCGGGGCGCAAGCCAAACTGGCCTTATATCTCCCTCGTTCACACATACACATGTCTGCTTTCGCTATACATATAGACCCATCAACACTCTCCGCCCTTGTTCTCTCTCCATGTGACCGCACCCCCTAAGTACCATAATCCCTCACTCCATCATAGCGCAAGCACTCCGCCCCCCCCCTCCTAAGTATGATTATCTCTTACTAGCCATCAGGAACACCGTATTGTCTCCTTCCATCCATCGTCTATCTCGATATCTCTCGGGGCATCTTCTACTCGCGCACACACCTTGTCCTCGATCTCCCACCCATGTAGTCTGTCACGATCTCTAGGGGATCTCTCTATGACAAACATACACTCTCTCCTCCCCATGTCGCATTTTCTCCGTCGTCTCTCTCGACCTCTCTCCCTTGTTTGTCGGACCCCTCTTGGCCCACGTGCTGGGGTCTTTCTCTCTCGGTTCAAACAACCACACTATCTCCTCACCTTGCCCCGTTGTCGAAGATGCATGTGTGATATGTTTGCATAAGACACGCATGCTTTTTCTCTACTTTTTATCGTGTGTTGTCCATGTCTCTTTCACACACTTTTACACACTTTTCTCTCTCTCTCTCTCTCTCTCTCTCTCTCTCTCTCTCTCTCTCTCTCTAGTTAGGGACTCTGTCTTGAAAAGTCAAACCACAGAAAAGTTTGACCAGGTATATGTGGAGAAAAACATTTACATCTGTAACGATCATTAGATTCATCACAACATGTACTTACTTCATACTATCATTTATCTTTAGTATTGTAGATATAAGTAATTTGTTTATAAACTTGGTCAAAGTTTCAAAAGTTTGACTTAAAAAAATGTTGGAACTACATTATCGAACGGAGGGAGTAGCTCTTTCTCTCTCTCTCTCTCTCTCTCTCTCTCTCTCTCTCTCTCTCTCTCTCTCTCTCTCTCTCTGCTATCTCTCACGGGCCTCCCCTCTCACTCGAACTCTCTATACCGATGGATTATATGCTCACTGTGTTAGCGTATAGCTCGGTATATTGTTTAGTTGACCGGTCAACCAATCCACATGCTGCCTTGTCATTTCGTGTTATGTATCTTCGTGTCTTTGGCCCATGTGGCGGTGGGTGAAAATAAGTAAACTAGAGGCCCATCGACGCGCGGTGAAGTAAACAGAGTTGAAACCACTCGGGGTAGCACCCATGCGCTAGTAAATTGAAGGCGCATTGAGGACAAACTTCTTGCAGCGAAGGATCGCTTCGCGCACAATTTATTGAAATATGCCTAGAGGCAATAATAAATTAGTTATTATTATATTTCCTTGTTCATGATAATCGTTTATTATCCATGATATAATTGTATTGATAGGAAACTCAGATACATGTGTGGATACATAGACAACACCATGTCCCTAGTAAGCCTCTAGTTGACTAGCTCGTTGATCAGCAGATGGTTACGGTTTCTGACCATGGACATTGGATGTCGTTGATAGCGGGATCACATCATTAGGAGAATGATGTGATGGACAAGACAATCCTAAGCCTAGCACAAAGATCGTGGATTCGTATGCTAAAGCTTTTCTAATGTCAAGTATCATTTCCTTAGACCATGAGATTGTGCAACTCCGGATACCGTAGGAATGCTTTGGGTGTACCAAAGCGTCCTGGCGTAACTGGGTAGCTATAAAGGTTCATTACTGGTATCTCGAAAGTATCATTGGGTTGTACGAATCGAGGCTGGGATTTGTCACTCCGGTTGACGGAGAGGTATCTCTGGGCCCCTCGGTAGGACATCATCATAATGTGCACAATGTGACCAAGGGGTTGATCACGGGATGATGTGTTATGGAGCGAGTAAAGAGACTTGCCCGTAGCGAGATTGAACAAGGTATCGGGATACAAGCGATCGAATCTCGGGCAAGTACAATACCGCTAGACAAAGGGAATTGAATCGGGATTGATTGAATCCTCGACATCGTGGTTCATCCGATGAGATCATCGTGGAACATGTAGGAGCCAACATGGGTATCCAGATCCGCTGTTGGTTATTGACGGGAAACGTCTCGGTCATATGCGCATGGTTCCCGAACCGTAGAGGTCTACACATAAGGTTTGATGGCGCTAGGGTTATAAAGGAAGTTTGTATGTGGTTGCGAATGTTGTTGAGTCCGGATGAGATCCGGACGTCACGAGGAGTTCGGAATGGTCGGAGGTAAAGATTTATATATGGGAAGCCTGTTTTGGTCATAGGAAAAGTTTGGGTTTTATCGGTGCGTCTGGGACCATAGGGAGGTCAGGGGGTCCACCAAGTGGGGCCACCATCCCGGAGGACAGCATGGGCCAAGTGTGGGAGGGACCAGCCCAGGTGGGCTGGTCGCCCCACAAGGGCCCAAAGCGCCTAGGGTTTGGGGAGGCCCCACCTTGCTTGAGGGGCAAGTTTCCCCTCTCCCCCTTGGCCGCCCCTGGATGGGATCTGGGGCTGGCCGCCGCCCTAGGGGTGGAGACCTAGGTGAGGCGCAGCCCCTCTCCCCTATATATAGTGGAGACATAGGAGCAGCCCAACACACAAGTTTCTTCTCTGTTGGCGCAGCCCCTCTCTTTCTCCTCATATCTCGCGGTGCTTGGCGAAGCCTGCGGGATGCCACGCTCCTCCACCACCACCACGCCGTTGTGCTGCTGCTGGATGGAGTCTTCCTCAACCTCTCCCTCTCTCCTTGCTGGATCAAGGCATGGGAGACATCACGGGCTGTCACGTGTGTTGAGCGGAGGTGCCGTCCGTTCGGCACTAGGATCTCCGGTGATTTGGATCCTGACAATCGACTCCTTCAACCCCGTTCTCTTGAGCGCTTCCTTAGCGATCTACAAGGGTATGTATATTAACTCTCCTTCCCTCGTTGCTGGTTTCTCCTTAGATAGATCTTGGTGACACGTGGGAAAATTTTTGAATTTCTTCGTTCCCCAGCGATGGCATCATGAGCTAGGTCTATTGCGTAGATTCTTTGCAGAGTAGAACACAAAGTAGTTGTGGGCGTTGATTTTGTTCAATATGCTTACCGTTACTAGTCAATCTTGTTTGACGGTATTGTGGGATGAAGCGGCCGGACCGACCTTACGTACACTTACGTGAGGCAGGTTCCACCGGTGACATGCACTTGGTGCATAAGGTGGCTAGCGGGTGCGAGTCTCTCCCACTTTAGTCGAGCGGATTCGATGAAAAGGGTCCTTATGAAGGGTAAATAGCAATTGGCATATCACGTTGTGGTTTTGCGTAGGTAAAAAGCGTTCTTGCTAGAAACCCATAGCAGCCACGTAAAACATGCAAACAACAATTAGAGGGCGTCTAACTTGTTTTTGCGAGGGTATGCTATGTGATGTGATATGGCCAAGAAGAATGTGATGAATGATATGTGATGTATGAGATTGATCATGTTCTTGTAATAGGAATCACGACTTGCATGTCGATGAGTATGACAACGGCAGGAGCCATAGGAGTTGTCTTAATTTATTGTATGACCTGCGTGTCATTGAACAAGCGCCATGTAATTACTTTACTTTATTGCTAACGGTAGCCATAGTAGTAGAAGTAATAAGTTGGCGAGACAACTTCATGGAACACGATGATGGAGATCATGATGATGGAGATCATGGTGTCATGCCGATGGCGATGATGATCATGGAGCCCGAAGATGGAGATCAAAGGAGCAAAATGATATTGGCCATATCATGTCACTATTTGATTGCATGTGATGTTTATCATGTTTATGCATCTTGTTTACTTAGAGCAGCGGTAGTAAATAAGATGATCCCTTACAACAATTTCAAGAAGTGTTCTCCCCTAGCGTGCACCGTTGCTAAAGTTAAATGCGTTTGAAGCACCGCGTGATGATCGGTGTGATAGATCCTTACGTTCACATACAGCGGGTGTAAGACAGTTTTACATGCAAAACACTTAGGGTTAACTTGCGAGCCTAGCATGTACAGACATGGCCTCGGAACACGGAGACCGAAAGGTCGAGCATGAGTCGTATAGTAGATCGATCAACATGAAGATGTTCACCGATGATGACTAGTCCGTCTCACGTGATGATCGGACACGGCCTGGTTGACTCGGATCATGTAATCACTTAGATGACTAGAGGGATGTCCATCGGTGGGAGTTCATTAGATGAACATAATTATCCTGAACATAGTCAAAATATCTTTGCAAATTATGTAAATGGCTCGTGCTTTAGTTCCTTTGTTTAGATATGTTCCTAGAGAAAATATAGTTGAAAGTTGTGATGGCGATTATGCGGACGGTAGAAAGCTTATGTCCTTGTCGCGCGCTTCGTGTCTTTGAACCCCAAGCGTCGTTTGTGGATGTTGCGAACATCGGACATACGTTTGATAACTACGTGATAGTTTAGTTAAGCGGTTTAGAGTTGAGGCACCAAAGGCGTTTTTGAAGCGTCGCGGAACATATGAGATGTTTGAGGGCTGAAATTGGGATTTCAGGCTCGTGCCCGTCAAGAGGTATAAGACCTCCGGCGATTTTCTTAGCCTACAAACTAAGGGAGAAAAGCTCAATCGTTGAGCTTGTGCTCAGATTGTGCGAGTGCAACAATCACTTGAATCGGTGGGAGTTGATCTTCGGATGAGATAGTGATGTTTCTCCAAAGTCATTGCCACCAAGCTGCTAGAGCCGTGATGAACTATAACATATCGAGGGATAGATATGATGATCCTTGAAGTGTTAGCGATGTTTGACACAGCGAAAGTAGAAATCAGGTAGGAGCATCAATTGTTAATGGTTGGTGAAACCACTAGTTTCAAGAAGGGCAAGGGCAAGAGGGCACTTCATGAAGCGGCAAATCGATTCTGCTCTAGTGAAGAAACCCAAGGTATTGAATTTACTTTCGTTCCCCAACACAATTCACCATTCTTGGCGGCGGCATGCAGAAGGGCCTTTTCGCGCACAACACACAACACACACCAGCACCGTGTACACGGCATCGCCGCCGGTTGAGATGGACGGCGAGGCAGCCAACAAGCGGGCGGCTCGAGCCAAAACCGCATCCGTGAGCACAGACTTCATCGGCAGACCTCCCGATGACATCTTTGCTCGTCATCATCGGCCTCCTCCCACCAAATCTGTCGTGCGGACCGCCCTACTCTCCGGCGGTGGCACCCCCTCTGGCGTTGCATCCCCTCAACCTCACCGTCGGCGGCTGCCTCTGCGGCGGGGATTGCAAACACATGCGCGGTCTCCAAGATCCTTCCATCGCACCTGGGCCAGCGAGCGCCTTGACATCCGCTTGTTCAGTACCAGCGCAAGGTCCAACCCAAGTTCGGCGAGTGGTTCTTATCCCCGCCCTAGATCAGCTCGAGGAGCTCAGCTTTGAAGCTGGGCGATGTCGCTCTCTGCCGCCATCTCGCTCCGCCTCACGCCAGCGCTGCGCCGCGCCCGACTTCAGCTCACTGCTATCTTCCCAGTTAATGCCGCGCCGCCCTTCTTCTCCCTCAACTCAAGCAGCTCGACCTCTTGACGTTGTCATCTCAAAGAAGGCTATGGAGCACCTGCTCCGCAGCTGTCTTGGGCTCAGTACCTTCGTCTTGAGCAGATCCACGGGTTCATTAGCCTCCACATCGCCTCGACGAATCTCCGATGGATTTATGTGTCTTGCTGGCCCCACAACAAGACATCAATTGGGAAGAGATCAGTCCAGCTGTTCCACGTTATGGTCATTGAGAATGTGCCTTTCCTTGAGAGATTGCTTGTATCGGATCTAGAAGGTCCAACAAAAATTAGGGTCATTGACGCGTCTAAATTGACAGCGTTGGTGTACTCGTCTGCCAAATTCTCCGAACTCTTTATTGGATCCATAATGGTTCAGGTACAGCACTCATCTTCTTCTCCGTCTTCTTGAAATTCACATTTTTTTAATTTCTTCTTGATGTATTCGACCGTCTTCGAGAAAATGATTCCCACAAGCTTGACCCGGTCCATCATACGGTGAAGATCTTAGCACTAAAATATATCATTTAATCTGGATCAAGTTGTTGGATTCCTTACATGCTTTCCGTGCGGAGAAGCTACTCATCGAGTGAAACTTCTTTCCTATAAGTAGCGGTAATCTGGCGTAGCACAATTTTTTAGTAATTTTCCCAAATTACAATGACAAGTGTAATGTTCAAAACTGCATCTACGCTTTGCACGAAAGAAATGTTTTTAGTATTTTTTTCTCACGTGATCACTGCATCGTTTTTATGTTGTACTACTATAGTAGCCTAGGCTAGTCATAGTGGAAAGTAACTTAGAATACTCCAGTAACTCTATGGTTACCCTAAGAGCAAGTACTACCTCCGTCCTGGTTTACTCTTCCAATTTTGTAGTATCAAAATTTGACCATAGATTTAAGCGACAAAATGTTAATGCATGTCACTAAGAACTATATCGTTGGATTAGTATTTGAACATAATTTCAAATGGTGTAATTTTTAGTGACATGCATTGGCATTTTCTTAGGTAAATCTATGGTCAAAATTTTATACTAAATCTGAGTAGTATTCCTCCGTCCCAAAATTCTTGTCTTACATTTGTTTAGAATACGAATGTATCTAACACTAAATGTAACTAGATACATCCGTATCTAGACAAATTTAAGACAAAATTTTGGGACGGGAGAACTAAAAAGTGGGCTATGTAGGCCAAAACATGTGCCAAATTCACTTATGATGCATTTGGCATCGATGCCCTCCATTGCTCACCTGCCCCAATCTGGATCACCTACCTTGCTCGGTGCCAAATTAACTCATAATGAAAAAACACTACGTGGGAGAGAGAGAGAGGTGAGGCAATAAAAACACTTGTTTGGGAGGTGAGGCGCCCGGTGTAGTTGGTTTGATTGATTTGTTTATACATGTGGGTCTGTGTGCTGTGGTGCCAACTGTCTCACATCGCGAGGCGCTGCCAAAATCTTTTGATTTGACATCGATGCATATTATGTGGCATACTTTTGCGAAATATGGCATCAGCCACATAGTGGAAGGCAACAAATGCCCAAGCTCTTCCGTGCTCCTAGTTAAATGAGAGGAAAGCAGAAAAAAAGAAGAGAGAGAGAGAGAGAGAGAGTGTGAAAAAATATCACTAGCCAGCCAACCCTATCGTATGATCGAATGATATTGGTACCTCTTGATGACCACGACAATCTTATGTATGACTGCTCTAATATGTTCTCTTCTTTTGCGATAAAAAAGACCCAAAAGTGAAAAATGTGCTGCACTATAACAATCTCGTCGAATGCCTTGATCTCCATCTTACAGAAATTGATTTGATCGACTAGCGAGGCAGCACATCTGAGATTAAATTGGCGGAGTTCTTTGTTGCGGAGGCAAGTGTGCTCAAGGTAATGAGGTTTGGCGTTCTCTGGCGCAACAATGAATGGCGTGCTGATCCCCGCAAGCGTCTAAGCCTAAATGGCAAAGTCTCCACAGAAGCTGAATTTGTTTTTGAAATATCAAGTGACCAGAGACTCGAAAACTTATTTGCCCATTAGTGACTTGTCGAGGCGGTGGATTTTAGTTTGTGCGATAATCTGCATCCACCTAAAGTAGCGAAAGTTCTTACATAAACTTCCTAGTAATTCCCTCTTCGTAGGTGTAGCATTACTCCTAACATTTGTAATATCAGTTTGAAACTTGTAATATTGCGTGTCCTATTCCTGCGTTTTCAAAATCCTGCGAATCAAAGAGGTCTGAGTTGGTGATGATGTTGTGCCTCCCATCTTTCACCAATAGCCGTCGGATCTAGATCGACACATACAAACCAAGCTTCTCCATTTTTGCAAAAAAGATGCCGCACTTGTTCCCTATTTACAAACAACTCCTTGTCTCTCACAATCAGCCTTATCTCCTCCCCACCACATCTAGAAGGCCGTGGAAAAATCTGGCGCGATGGCGGCATTTGCGAGTCGTCCACCTCAATCTTGGTGTTCCGTGCAATGCCGCGAACATCTGCATGGGAAATTATGTCGAACAGGGCTAGTTGTAAGCAGGCTAGCTCTACAGCCATGATGATAGTGACTGCAGAGGCGGTGAGGCTGACTATGGTATGCGAACACGGCGCCTATACTCAGTGTCATCTCGGCGCAAGGTCTTGTCACTTCCTTTGTGAGGAAGCGATCTTTATGCGCCCGGATCGATCGCCCGGTGTGCCAGTTATTCGTTGTCTTTGCCATGTCATCATCTGCATTTCATATCATGTCATCATGAGCATTTCATTTGCATCGTGTTCGCCTCATGCATCGAGCATTTTCCCGTTGTCCGTTTTGCAATCCGGCACTCCTATGTCTCCGGCGCCCCTTTTACCTCTTTTAGTGTGCGGGTGTTAAGCGGTCTCGGAATGGACCGAGGTTTGCCAAGCGGCCTTGATATAGCACCGGTGAACCGCTGTCAAGTTTCGTGCCATTTGGAGGTCGTTTGGTACTCAGCAGTTAGCAAGAGGTAACATAAAAGCCTCCTTCTCTTTACAGCCCAACACCCCTCAAAGTGGCCCAAAACCCAGCAAACTCCCTCCATGCTCTCGATTCGTTCGATCACGATCGCGTGGCGGCTCCGCACCTCATTTGGAGTCTCCTAGCTCCCTATGCCTATATAAACACCTCCCCTCCGAAATTGGCGGTCAAATTCCCCCTAACCTAGTTTCTCCTCTGCGTCTGATGCGTCTGCCCGGCGCCCGGACCGTCGCCGCCGCCCCCCTCGTCCAGGGAGGCGCGCCACATAGCCCCATCGCGTCCCCGCCGCCCGTCCCGCTGAGCCAGGCAAGCCAGCCGAACCGCCAGAGGCCTTGCCGCCGCGCCGCCGCCTCCTCCCGTCTTGGCCGGCCGACCGCCTCTCCGTCGCCCGGCAAGCCGCCTCCTCCCTCCTCGTCGCGCCCGGCCAGCGCGCCCGCCTCCGCCCTAACCGCCCCGCGCCCGGCGCCAGTCGCCGCCGCCCGACCGCTTTCGGCGCCGCGCCCGGCAAAACTCCACCGCCGGCGTGCCATAGCCGCCCGAAACCTCGCCGGCGTGCCGTCGCGCCCTTGCCGCCCCCGGATCCGGCGGGATCGACCAACCCCCGCCGTTCCCGACCCCTCCGGCTCCGTCTCCGGCCACCTCCTCTCCTCTCCGGCGAGCTCTCCGGCGGATCCGCGACGAGGTTGGCTTTCCCCCCCTTCCGAAAATCCACTAAGTCCCGAGCGTTTTCATCATTTTCATGCATTTTCATCATGCCATAACTCGGCATCCGTAGCTCCGTTTCGTGCGTGTAATATGTCAAATTGTTCGCCTCGAAGAGTAGATCATTTCATCTCATTGCATCATTTTCATTTGGCCTCATCTTGATGCCGAAATACTGTTAGAAGAGTGCTATGTGATGTTAGTTTACATTTCTTGAGAACTTGCACTTTGTCATTTTGCCATGATTGATGTGTGCCCCTATGGACTTGAGTCCTACATGTGTTTTGTAATATGCCATGCCATCTTTACAGGGGTGTATGCCATGTATTTTTGTGATCTCTGTGGTGACTAGCACAAGCATGCAAACTAGGCCTCATGATGTTGCTGATTTCAGCCTGTTCTGCGATATTTTTATGCCATGTTAACTTGATGCTGAGAGAGATCCATGCTTATTTTGAGATACTTCAGTAAGGATGTTTTGTTATACATGTCTTGCTCTATCCATATATGCCCTTGTTTGCAATTATGGAGTGCCATAGCTTGAGTCAATCGAGCTCCACTTATGCTATAAAATGTTTCTGGCAGATTGTTTACATATTATTCAATTTTGCCAAGGTTGTTGTAGTTGATCCTTGTATGCTATGATGTTGTTCTTGCCATGTATAGCTTCAATGCCATGTCTTCTTACTGTGAGTTGCCTTGTCATGCCATGTATTGCTCTGTGGTGAGTGGTTCAAGCTCACCAACATGCCTACTTATTGTTGTTCTGTCATGTTTAAATCTGTAATATAACTTGCCATGTTTACATGGGTGTCATCATATCTTGATCCTTTTTGGCTTATGGTCAGTAAGGGACTTTTGTTCTATGCAATTAGTAGATTCATGCCATGCCTTTGTTTGCCATGATAAGTTCCTGTAGCATGTTGTTTGATAGCTCTAAACATTGCAACTTTGATGTTATTTACGCCAATGCACAGGCTGTTATTATTTGCAATCTTGCCATGTCCTTTTGAGCCTGTTCTAGTGATTTCTGGAGATAGCTCAGTGTTCATGTTTTGTCATGCTTTACCTGTACATCATGCCCATGCCTTTTGTTTTCATGTTGAGATGCTGTAGCTTGTTGTTTTGATGCTTGCAATATGCCTAGTTGTTGTTTTGGACAGTTTGTCCTTTAAACTTGTTTCATGTGTATGTGTTGAACCGTTGCTCCGTTTTGAGTGTGCTCTATATGAAACTTGCTTGATTTTGCATGTAGCTTCATATTACCATGTTGCATCCTTGATTTGAGGTGTTTGCTTGATGTTTGTATGCATTTTGCATCAATGCCATGTTTAACTTGTTTTGCTCATATCTTCTAGGCCGTAGCTCCGAATCTAATGAACTTTATATGTAACTTGACTAGAATTTCGTGTAGATCATCGTGGTGCATCTTAACTTGCTGTTTAACAACTTCAACTTAAGGTTTATTCAGATCTGGACCAATTTCGAAATTTGCATATGAGGACTTCTAGAATTGTTATATGTTGTTCCGGCCTCATTTAAACTTGCCTTGATGTGTTGCTCTTGTTTGCATCATCTCTTGCCATGATTAGCTTCTTGTAGTGTTGTCATGCATCATATTTGGTTGTGCATCATGTCTTGTTCATGTGTGGTGTGTTTACCTATGTTGTGTGCTTCTTCTTGTTAGTTCCTGTTTCGTTGCGATCGTGAGGATCCGTTCGTCTACGCTTGGTTCGGCTTCATCCGTTCATCTTCTTCATGGACTCGTTCTTCTTCCTTGCGGGATTTCAGGCAAGATGACTGCTACCCTGGATCTCACTACTATCATTGCTATGCTAGTTGCTTCGTTCTATCGCTATCTGCGCTACCTATTACTGTTTATCAAGCCATCCCAAATTGCCATGAACCTCTAACTTTTTGTCACCCTTCCTAGCAAACCGTTGTTTGGCTATGTTACCGCTTTGCTCAGCCCTCTTATAGCGTTGTTAGTTGCAGGTGAAGATGAAGTTTGTTCCTTGTTGGAACATGGAGATGTTGTTCCTTGTTGGAACATGTTTACTTGTTGGGATATCACAATATATCTTATTTAATTAATGCATCTATATACTTGGTAAAGGGTGGAAGGCTCGGCCTTATGCAGTGTTTTGTTCCACTCTTGCCGCCCTAGTTTCCGTCATATCGGTATTATGTTCCCAGTTTTGCGTCCCTAACTTGGTCGGGTGATTTATGGGACCCCCTTGACAGTTCGCTTTGAATAAGACTCCTCCGCAAGGCCCAACATTGGTTTTACCATTTGCCTCACCACCACCTACTTTTCCCTTGGGAGTCGCTCTCGAGGTCATCTTTATTAGCCCCCGGGCGGTGCTTCTCTAAGTGTTGGTTCGAACCGAGCACGCCTGAGGCCACCTTAGGGCAACTTGAGGATTGGTTTTACTCGTAGCCTATCTCATCCGGTGTTGCCACGAGAGCGAGATATGTGCAGCTCCTATCGGGATTGTCGGTGCATCAGGCGGTCTTGCTGGTCTTGTTTTATTCTTTGTCGAAATGTCTTGTAGCTGGGAT